>JARLTB010000168.1:6182500-6492500 GCA_030141615.1 Unio pictorum | reverse complement strand
AAGAGTATCATCATAACAATCTAAAAAGGTAAATTATTGAAACAATACATTTAAATCAATCAGACATTGAATATGCTAGTCAAACTATTATTGAAAAACTGGATGTTATAAATTAGACAATAGATCCAAGAAAAACAATACCACATAGGCAATTATATGCTTGACATTATAAAATAATCAAAGATCTACTAAAATTTATACTACCAGGACAAACTAAAAATATCAGTTAATGATATTATCAATGAGTATTTTCCACAAATCATCGATTCATGGAACAAACTAGCCCCAACAGCAACTATTATTCGATATAAAAATGATCCATACGGTGGAGGCCATTATATTTCACCAGGAATTGTTATTATAACGTCAACTATTGCAATGAATCTTGTACATGATGCAAATGATGGCAGCTACCAAGTAGATCTTGAAAACTCCACTCAGGCCCAGCAAGGATATATTTTAAATACATTTACACCTCAAGCACCTCCTGTATATTTGATTGTACAAAAACCCTTTAATCCAGTTTATCTATGATGTCTTATTCCATTATTATCAAGAGATGAAATTTTAAATTTGAATCAGTATTATATGTAAAATCTTAAAGATGTTTAATCAGAAAGATATTTCCATAGATGATTTTGTAAAATCTATTTCTTTGACAAAGTCAAGGGTCAATTATTCCTTGATTTAATCAACGGAGTATTATATCATGTACCAACATGTGCGGGTTGTATGTATACACAACAATGATCTATTTGAAAATGCCATCAGAGCAATATTGTCACTGTCCCCAGAACAGTTTATTGTTAATATAATTATTGATGATGATGATGATGAATTTCTATAAAGGGAGGAACAATTAGTTGGACTACAGCGAGAACATATTACAATTACGTGTGACAGAAATCAGATTCTGAATTATGTACATTCTTACAATGAATCTGATTGGCTTAAAATGTCCTTGCCAAGTCAAGGCTACTGAACAAAACCAAACATAACAAGTCAAGGATAAATCTTATGTGTGCTAATATTCAATTTCACTTTCATTTTCATCAGTGATGTCACTACTTTAACTTTCACAATCCTCTCTAGTAATGTTTTCACTAATTTCACATTCACTAATGACTTTGTCTCTGTTTTCATTTTCACGATCTGACAATATTTTTTAATTGTTTGTTTGCTTGTTTGCTTAGGATATTTAATGTAGCTTTAACAGTTTTTCAGTCATATTGCTACCATGTCTGCAGTGACACAGGATACGTCTATTCTATGCAGTAAGGCAGTTTATAGTGATGTGTAGCAGACATATAGCATATGTCCCAACCAGTCACATTATCCTGACACCAGGCCAACCAGTCCTAACACTAACCTCTTAATGCTGTCTCAGTGCCAAGCGAGGTAGCTGTTAGTACCATTTTTGTAAATTTTTGGTATGACTTGACCGGAGATTGAACATACGACCTCCCGCTGCTGTGGCGGACACTCTAATTACTAGGCCACTGGAGTGCTTTTTAAAAAAATTGTCTAATGCATGTATTGATAATTTTTTTGTTTCATAATAGTGAGATAATTTTGATCTGATGAAAGTGGGATGAATTGTTCTTCTGTATCCTTGACCCTAGCCAAGGATTGGAATGTGTATTGCTGAAAAAGTTTAATGAATCTATATTCTGCTGGTAACGTATATCTATCTTCAAATTTTCACTGTTGTAATAATTCAAAATTTGAATGGTTTGTACCAGTCCAATACGCACACCAGGTTTCACAAATATTCCTTCAATGGTTTGTACCAGTCCAATATGCACACCAGGTTTCACAAATATACCTTCAATGGCTTGTATCAGTCCATTATGTATACCAGATTTTACCCAGTTACCTTCATTGGCTTCTACCAGTCAAATATGCATACCAGGTTGCACAGAGAAATGTTCAGTGGTTTGTGCTAGTCCAATATACATACCAGGTTTCACAAAGACACCTGCTATGGTTTGTACCAGTCCAATATGCACACCATGTTTCATAGAGATACCTTTAATGGTTTGTACCAGTTATAAATGCATACCAGGTTTAACAAATATGCCTTTAATGTTTTGTACTACAAATGTAGTCAGATATGCATATCAGGTTTCACAGAGATACCTTGAATGGTTTGTACCAGTCAAATATGCATACCAGGTTTCACAAATATACCTTTAATGGTTTGTACTAGTCCAAAAATGATAGCAGATTTTACAGAGATACTTTGAATGGTTTGCACTATTCCAATAGACACACCAGATTTCACAAAGTTGCCTTGAATGGTTTGTGCTATTCCAATAAAAACACCAGGTTTCACAAAGATGCCTTGAATGGTTTGTGCTATTCCAATAGAAACACCAGGTTTCACAAAGTTGCCTTGAATGGTTTGTGCTATTCCAATAGAAACACCAGGTTTAACAAAGATGCCTTGAATGGTTTGTGCTATTCCAATAGAAACACCAGATTTCACAAAGATACACGTACCTTGAATGGATGATATTTACACTTTGGAACTGATAATGGGAATAATAAATGTATGGTTCAGAAAAAAAATGATATTTACACTTTGGAACTGATAATGGGAATAATAAATGTATGGTTCAGAAAAAAAATGGGATGAAAATAAAAAACATACTGGAACTGAAGAAATATGATTAGCAAAAGGTGTATTTTTGGACATATGATATTGATAATATTTTGTTATGAACGCTGTATGTGCTGTCAATAATAACACTGTGTTATAAATGTAAGCTATTGAAAATAACATTGTTTTCAATATTTTAATATTTGTGTATTTTGTATGAGTTGTTGTGATATAGCTTCTTATAATGAGATTATGAATAGGTACTGATGTGACACAATTTATTGATGTATGTATGAGAAGTAATTGATACTGTGCTTTTATTACAATGTTGTTTTACCATAAAATAACGTATGAGTATTTCAATGTGAATGAATGCGTGATCGAAGAAATTTAATAGCCATTATCTGATGATAGGCTGGGTGTAGTGTAGGATGAAATGGCTATGGAAAATAATGTACCGTCCTTTGTTTTAGCTATATTTTACTAGCTTTATTTTAGTAAGGAAATTTCCTTTGTAGTTCAGATGAATAGATCTGATATTATCTAAATAACCAGTACCACACATAGACAGAATTTCATGAAATATTATAGAATGTCTAAATAACTGGTACTACAACAGAAAGAACTTAGGTAATATCACTGAATGTCTAAAAACCTGGTACCACACATGGACAGGGCTTTCATATAATATTACCGAATGATACATGGTATCACACATGGATAGAACTTCAGGTAATATCACAGAATATGTGAATACCTGGTACCTCACATAGATGGGACTGCATGTAAATATTACAAAATGTCAGAATAACTGGTATCACTCATCAATAGAACTTCAGGTAATACATATCACAGAATATCTGAATACCTGGTACCACACATGGTCAGGACTTTCAGGTAATATTACAGAAAATCTGAATGCCTGGTATCATACATGGTCAGGATTTTCAGGTAATATCACAGAATATCTCAATACCTGGTACCACACATGGTCAGGACTTTCAGGTAATATTACAGAATATCTGAATGCCTGGTACCACACATGGTCAGGACTTTCAGATAACATTACAGAGTATCTGAATACCTGGTACCACACATGGTCAGGACTTTCAGTTAATATTACAGAATATCTGAATACCTGGTACCACACAAAGACTGTCACAGCAGTTTAGGTAATATTACAGAATATCTAAATGCCTGGTACCACACATGGTCAGGACTTTCAGGTAATATTACAGAAAATCTGAATGCCTGGTATCATACATGGTCAGGATTTTCAGGTAATATTACAGAAAATCTGAATGCCTGGTACCACACATGGACAGAACTTCAGGTAATAATGCAGAATGTTATAATCAGAATATGACAATTAAAACATAAACCATGTTGCATCAATAGTTTTATTCAAATATGAATAACATCATACAACAGTGAAAAATGTTAATAGTTTTTGTTAAAATATATTTTTTCAAGACGAGGCACCAAAGGATGAGAATCATGTCCACAGTTCATGTCTTTGCAAATATTTTTCCACTTTAATTCACAATTAGCTATGCACTATTGCTAATCTAGTTAATAAATCTTATTTTTTAATAATTAGAATATCAATATCAATCTGCAAACTTCAATTTTTAAAGTTTTCTGTCCAATGACAATACAGTTTTTTTTTCTCATGTTACACTGTAGATATTAAAGCTAAAATAACGTTATTATACATCATACATGAATGGCTTAACTGGTATGCATGATTATTCTCATTATCAGAAGAACTCTTTTCCAGGCTTGAAGAGGAATAAAAGTGGTACAGAACTCCAGAGAAAAACCATTGGCATTACTATATTTCAGATAAAGTATAATCCTGTTGGTGTCATGTTGACACTAACTTTAAACTTGTAGCAGAAATATAAATAAATGTTGTCTATCCAAAAAATATGATGATGTATATTTACACCTATATTATTATTAAAGGTTTGAGATTACCTCCCTGCTCATAACATAAAGTCAATTTGGACTTTTTTCTGTCACAATACTTATTAATATATAGTCGATATTGAGAAATGTAAAGTCTTATAATGTCCACTGTCTAAGATTTAATCTGCAGGTTCCTCTTCCTGATTTCCAAGCCCATCCTGATCATCTGCTGTTTCTGCTTGTTCCTCCTGAGGTTCCTCTGATGGTTCCAGCAGCTGTTGGTTTCCATTACTATCTATCTGGTTTTCCTCAACCTTTGGTGTCTCTGGAACAGTTTCATGTGTCTGCTGTACATCCCCTCCATCCTCCTCCTCTTTTTTCTTCTCCTCAACCTCTTCTATGTCAAAATAAATGAACATTATATATTTTGAAACATGAACAATATGCTTTAAAACATGAATGAAACACATGAAGAGTTCATACCCATTATATCTACTGTATACAGCTAAACCAAGACTTCTGCACAGGTGAATTAATGAAATGTTCCTACTGCAATGTCTGTAATTGAGACCTGCACAGGTGCATAGGCAAACCTGGGTCTACACTGCAAACAGTATTACATATCCAAATCTGTAATAACATAAAACACAGGCAAATCTGAGTCTACCTCTTTGAGCTTCAAATTATAGATAAAACATATCAGTGTATACACCAGTAGATCTAGGTCTATACTGTTAAACTGTCATATATACATTATTCACATACACAATCTTGCCTTGCAGTAAGAACTTGATTTTATATGACATAATACTAAGGCTATGTTAGACTGAGATAAATTCATATACCATACCAATAATTCTTTCCCATGGTTTGGATCAAGAAAACAAATGTGGTTTTGTATATACCACATTTTTTATACTTTCAAATACTTTTAGCCACATAGACTGAATTATTTGTTAGATTGTAAGATTAAAATTTTGATTGGTGAAAAACATTAATTATGGGACTTGAGTAAAGATACCCAAATAGTTCCAGCCTTAGTGTGTGACAATTGGAAAAACAGACTGAACATCAATAACCAATAAACCATGTCAGATAAAATGACAATGGTTGATAATGCATGTGACATTAAATGGTGGTGGTTAATAATGCATGTGGCATTAAATAACTATGGTTGATGAATCATGTTACATTAAATGGCTATGGTTGATGAAACATATCTCATTAAATGGCTATGGTTGATGTACCATGTCATATTAAATGGCTATGGTTGATGTACCATGTCATATTAAATGGCTATGGTTGATGAAGCATGTCATATTAAATGGCTATGGTTGATGAAGCATGTCATATTAAATGACTATGGTTTATGTACCGTGTCATATTAAATGGCTATGGTTGATGAAGCATGTCATATTAAATGGCTATGGTTGATGAAGCATGTCATATTAAATGACTATGGTTTATGTACCATGTCATATTAAATGGCTATGGTTGATGAAGCATGTCATATTAAATAGATATGGTTGATGACGTATGTCATATCAAAATGGATATGGTTGATTAAGCATGTCATATTAAATGGCTGTGGTTGATGTACCATGTCATATTAAATGGCTATGGTTGATGAAGCATGTCAGATTAAATGGCTATGGTAGATGACATATGTCAGATTAAATAGCTACACTTGATGAAGCCTGTCAGATTAAAATATATGCAAGAAGAATATAGAACTTTTTTATTACAAATTTGCAGCTGAAAATATATTACTAGATACTATTTAGCAATGAATTACCATATATACTCATTTCTAAAAGCCAATACTGATGATCTGTTGATGCATAATGCACTGGGAGATCAAAGTATATGTTGTTTGCTCTAAAGATTACTTCTAAGAAATTACACAGACCCAGATCAGCCAGTACAATATGCAATGACAGATATGGGTCTATGCAATATATATTTGGATGTGACTTATAAACAAATATATATGGTAAGCATTTAATTTTCATCTACTGACAGCTGTAAAAGGTAAATTTATTGTATACCAGCTAATATATCCGAAATAATTGAAATGTTAAAACAAAATGCTTGAAACAATGAAAATACAAAACAGTCATAACACAGAACTAAGTAAGTATAAATGCAAATGACAGGAGTGTGATTCTACTATGTATTTTTTATCAGTAAAATTAAAATTGATGATTCCAAATCAGATAAAACAGATCCAAAATGTAACTATCAATTAGAAAAAGTCTTTGTGATGATTGCTGATGAATGATGAAAACAAAGAGGTAACTTTAACACATGATGCTGGTGGTAGTGGTGGGGAAAAAGCTGACAATTACAGTGCAAGGAAATGACAAAAGTACAAACAATATTTTACAGATTAAAACAGGAAGTGGACAAATTGTAAGGATATTAAAAATAATGCAAAAAACTTTCGTTTGGCATACATATGACAACTTTGGATTAAATGATTTAATGCTGTACACTATTCTTACCCAAAATATATCATGTACATCATGATATACAAGTTTTATAAATTCATTATGTTTGTGACAACAAACCTGGGCTATGTGATTAGTTCACTGGCAGTTTGCACACTGAATAATTACCAAAAAACTATGTAATATTGCTAAATTAAGTAGTTAATTTGAAATTATAAAATGTGTATGCTATAAATTGTATCATTTATACAGTACAATTCAGGGAATGACATGATATTGACATCCACAGCAACAAGCTATCTTTGTAAAAGCCATATCATTGTAGGAGACAGATGATATTGACATCTGCAGCTGATAGTGTATAAAAATATATATAGATTGTTTATGCTCAGAATTCAACAGGTAGATGTTACATGATTGGAAATAAATATATAATGATGAGGAAAAATTACATTTTCCTCTGTAAATAACATCTACAAAACAGAAATCATGAAAGTACATATATATAAGATACAAGATGAACACAATCATGCAATTTCAACAAACATACTAATTAATGGGTCAATGAAAAATGAAGTAGATAAAAAACATATGTAAACTTTCAACCCAAAGAACTCATGCAACAAAAACTGAAGGAATGGAAAAGGTGACAATATTATATGAAATATATATTGTTTGAACAGTATGTTTGCTAATAAAAATTGATGTATAGAATCACTTTAAGGTTGAAAAGCATTGCAACTCATTTTACGTACTTGTGATTTTATCACCTTTTAAAAGTGACATTTTAAGAGTAGCTTTAAGGAAAATTTATGGGCAAATTGTCAGTGACTATAATTGATCTTCACACCATTCTGAGGGCAATGTGACTATTAACAAACATGTCATTTAAATTAGACTTACTGTGCAGTAACAGTAACAAATTTTACTTCTGTGAACTCATTTTTTTTATTGCTATACATTTTTATTGTTTTGTTAAAAATTACATTTTCATCAGACACAAATTCATGTATTTTTGAAGGTGTTATATTGTTCCTACATAAAGAACATTGTTCATAGATTTTTTATGGTGTTCTATTGTTTCCATTAAACATGTGACCTTGACAGCTTCAAGAAGTTGTAGAATTAGCATGTCATAGGAAGAATTCTCTGAGTTTTAGAATGTGTCATCCAATATATTAACAAAGTCCATAAAGGAGTCATCCAATATATTAACAAAGTCCATAAAGGTGTCATCCAATATATTAACAAAGTCCATAAAGTTTTTTTTAGGAGATATAAGGAAATGTAAAAAGCCAAAACCATAACACAAATTTTCTGATTATTAATAAAAGGGCATGAGTACATGTTGCTAAAAAAAATATCTCAAGAGCAGTTTAAAATACTTGTATATTATGTCTTGCTTCCCATGAAGATGTGGGTTCAAACCCAATAATTATTTTGAAAACCTTTAATTAAAAATGAGTATACACTTACACCCACTCCACTTCTGCCAGACATTACTAAACACTGATCTGAGTTCCCCAAATGGTGCTCAACAACTGGTGTATTAACATGCAAAATGCAATATAGGAATGGAACAAAACAAAATGCACATGAACAAAATGTCAACATAAGGAGGTGCAATAGGACATGTGAAATTGATTACCTTACACCAATACACCACTTTGAAAGTTATTCTGTGAAAAGGATATGCACTGTATTAGCTAATATATACTGAAATCAGCTGGTTCATTGGGGCTAATTAATAGAAACATAACTTGTAAAGCTAGAATATTAAACAGAATTTCTTTATAATGCATTTCATTCATCATGTTTTTCACAGGCTTTTGATTCCTTACTAAGTGACTGATCGAAAAACCAGAAACTGATGGGGCTCATATGCCTTTGTAATAAACATGCTTACTTGAACCATGGCTAATCCTTGGGGGTGTAGAAATTAATTAAAAAAATAAGTTAGAATGTGCCAAGGTTTTATTTAAGCATTGTTTTGCATTTTTAGACACATAATAGGGTAGAGTTATAATTGCAATTTTAGACACATAATAGGGTAGAGTTATAATTGCATTTGTAGTTACATAATAGGGCAGAGTTATAATTGCATTTGTAGTTACATAATAGGGCAGAGTTAAAATTGCATTTTAGTTACATAATAGGGTAGAGTTATAATTGCATTTGTAGATACATAATAGGGCAGAGTTATAATTGCATTTTAGTTACATAATATGGTAGGGTTATAATTGCATTTGTAGATACATAATTGGGTAGAGTAATAATTGCATTTGTAGTTACATAATAGGGCAGAGTTATAATTGCATTTGTAGATACATAATAGGGTAGAGTTATAATTGCATTTGTAGTTACATAATAGGGTAGGGTTATAATTGCATTTGTAGTTACATAATAGGGTAGAGTTATAATTGCATTTGTAGTTACATAATAGTGTAGAGTTATAATTACATTTGTAGTTACATAATAGTGTAGAGTTATAATGGCAATTTAGACACATAATAGGGTAGAGTTATAATTGCATTTTAGTTACATAATAGGGTAGGGTTATAATTGCATTTGTAGTTACATAATAGTGTAGAGTTATAATTGCATTTGTAGTTACATAATAGTGTAGAGTTATAATTGCAATTTAGACACATAATAGGGTAGAGTTATAATTGCATTTTAGTTACATAATAGGGTAGGGTTATAATTGCATTTGTAGTTACATAATAGGGTAGGGTTGTAATTGCATTTGTAGTTACATAATAGGGTAGAGTTATAATTGCATTTGTAGTTACATAATAGGGTAGAGTTATAATTGCATTTGTAGTTACATAATAGTGTAGAGTTATAATTGCATTTTAGTTACATAATATGGTAGGGTTATAATTGCATTTGTAGATACATAATAGGGTAGAGTAATAATTGCATTTGTAGTTACATAATAGGGCAGAGTTATAATTGCATTTGTAGATACATAATAGGGTAGAGTTATAATTGCATTTGTAGTTACATAATAGGGTAGGGTTATAATTGCATTTGTAGTTACATAATAGGGTAGAGTTATAATTGCATTTGTAGTTACATAATAGTGTAGAGTTATAATTACATTTGTAGTTACATAATAGTGTAGAGTTATAATGGCAATTTAGACACATAATAGGGTAGAGTTATAATTGCATTTTAGTTACATAATAGGGTAGGGTTATAATTGCATTTGTAGTTACATAATAGTGTAGAGTTATAATTGCATTTGTAGTTACATAATAGTGTAGAGTTATAATTGCAATTTAGACACATAATAGGGTAGAGTTATAATTGCATTTTAGTTACATAATAGGGTAGGGTTATAATTGCATTTGTAGTTACATAATAGGGTAGGGTTGTAATTGCATTTGTAGTTACATAATAGGGTAGAGTTATAATTGCATTTGTAGTTACATAATAGGGTAGAGTTATAATTGCATTTGTAGTTACATAATAGTGTAGAGTTATAATTGCATTTTAGTTACATAATAGGGTAGGGTTATAATTGCATTTGTAGTTACATAATAGGGTAGGGTTATAATTGCATTTTAGTTACATAATAGGGTGTGGGCTCAATTGCATTTGTAGTTACATAATAGGGTAGGGTTATAATTGCATTTATAGTTACATAATAGGGTAGGTTTATAATTGCATTTGTAGTTACATAATAGGGTAGAGTTATAATTGCATTTGTAGTTACATAATAGGGTAGGGTTATAATTGCATTTGTAGTTACATAATAGGGTAGAGTTATAATTGCATTTTAGTTACATAATAGGGTAGAGTTATAATTGGAATTTTAGACACCAAGTAGGGTAGAGTTATGATTGTATTTGTACAAGAAATTTAGTTTTACTTCCAGACTGCTAGTTAGGGTAAGGGGCCAGAAACATGCCAAGGCTTTAGTATAGTTAAGTCTGTTGAAGAAACCCTCTTTAGAGCATATTGAATTTTTATTCAGTCATCTTGTGGATTTAAGATAATATGTGATGTCTATATCACACATGTATTATGTTTGGAAAGAAAATATATTAAATCTCTGGAGATTTAAGGCAGGGATACCTCTAAAAATGATAGGGTGGAAATTAGAGAGGGCAGGGTGCTGTTTAAGAGGGTAAGGTGCTTCCTAATAAAAGAGACCACGATTGACATTGTATACATGCAAACCAAGTGTCTTTGGTGGTTATATGGATCCATATATCTGAATTTATGGACCAACCATTTAATAATGTATGGGAAGGTAAGGGGATTTATTCTGAAAATGAATGGGTAGTCCCATTATAGTTTTAAAAAAGCCCTCTTGCTATGATTTGTTGACAAGAAATTAACAAATTCTATCCAATATATCAGTATGTAAACAAAACTATTCTGAGATATAAAAAAACAACAACATAATGGTTAGAACTACAACTCTAGAATCATCTCCCAGACCCCACATTATTAAATGGTCAGTCCAATTTACATATTTTTAGACTCGTGATGGGATGGACTTATGAGTGCACAATATACATGTACTGTATATTACAATATTTTGACTCATTAAAATTTAATTCTCACACTTTTAAAATAAAACTTTAAATTCTTGTGTAAGATGAGACACCAAAAACTTCATTTGACAGCAGAATAGAGTGTTGTCTGGTATTAATCTTTTGATTCTTCTCACACACATGCTATATAGGTACAATTTATACTTTGGTTTATTTTATAAAATAAGCCAACAATAGTTGAATTTTATAGTCCTATAATACTTATTATTATTATTATTATCATTTTATTGATGATGATGATGATGATGATGATTATTATTATTAGCATCAAATAATCAGTGAGGACATAGTAAAGAAGTTTAACCCATGTTATATATGTAGTATTGTTATGCCCACAAAAAAATTTAGTATTATTTCTGAAGGACTTGAACATCAGAATAACTGTTAAAGCCTCATTTATATCAAGGACTAGAAGGTAAAGAAGTTATTATTTTGCCATTGTCGGACGATATTGGTGGGCATATAATTGTGTGAAAAATTCAGCATGTTATTAGTTGCGGAAATTGACAGGCTGGGTCCTATGGCAAACACATAATGAATAGCATGGGTCAAAAGCAAACATCTATCTATAATGGACAGGATGAGCTTCAAGGTGAACATCTGTTTCTAATAGACAGGATGGACCCGAAAGTAAATATCTATTTCTAATGGACAGAATGGGTCTTATGGGAAACATCTATTTATAATGGAAAAGAAAGGCCCATTGACAGATACCTATTTATAATGGAAAAGAAAGGCCCATTGACAGACACCTATTTATAATGGAAAAGAAGGGCTCAATGACACACCTTTGTGTAATAGACGGGAACAATCAATTGCAGGCATCTATTTATAATGGTCAGGAATTATGACCCAATGGTAGACACCTATTTATAATGGACAGGAAGGGCTCCTTGACAGACACCAGATTATAATATAGTGGAAAGGTCCATTATATTCACTATATAAATACATGTAACTGTTATATTGCTGATGAAATTACTGAGCATTTTCCTTTCCCATCTTCACTAGCCATGGCTCCAATATGTTGATTCTGTCTACATCTTGGCAGATTGAACAGATATTTATGTGCTTTGGATTATTAAATTTTTTTAAGTGACCGCAACCAATCAAAATGATGTTGTTTAAATCTGAACACTGCTCGTATATGATCAAAACAAGGAGAGCACACAACTTAAATGTGCTCATAAATATGCAATTGTTCACTGTAATTCAGTGTTTGTACAAATACCTTTCACTTAAATGCACCTGTAATGGCTTCTCTCTGGTACATGGTCATACTTTCAATGTTAAACTTGAAGTCAATTAACTCCACCATTTTCAGCAGATTTACAATATATCTCTATTACACACTATTGGTTAGTTGACATTACAATCTAAGGGAGACAACTCATGAAATCCAAAATATGTTGCTAGGAAAAACACTATATATACCTGTGACTCTGCCAAGGTGTAGATAGGGTTAACATATCTGAACCTTTGCTAATGAAGATGTACATCCTTTCCTATTATGTCTCAGGATAATAAAAACTAACCTGTATTTGGCTTGTCACTCTCCTGATGCACAACTTCTGTTTCATTCATCTCATCTTCATCTGTGGCTAGGTGGATAGCAGTTACTAATCCTGCCTTCCACTTGGTGATGATGTTTGCTGTTGATTCTTCCTCCTCAGCCTTCTCATCCTTCTCCTGTTAAAAAACAAAAAAAAACAAATGCCCCAATTAGCTGATTCTATTCTATCACATTAACATTTATTAGATGATCAATTTCATTTCATCAACATTTGTTACACTTAGTAATATATATATATATATATATATATATATATATATATATATATATATATATATATATATATATATATATATATATATATATATATATATATATATATATATATATATTAATGCTTATGCATGCAAATGTTAGACTATTATGATTATGATCAATCCCCAGTAATATCCCCCACATTCCTATAGCAATACACACCCAAGCATCTTAATTATCTTGTAACAATATCCACAAATATTATTGATTAGTCATATCCCTGTAACAATACACACAAATATAGACCAGTCATATCCCTGAAAAAGTACCTACAATATTGACCAGTCATATCACTGTAAATGTACCTGCAAACGTAGACCAGACATATCCCTGTAGTAATTATACCAACAAGTATAGACCACCTCATATTCCTATAGCACCAGTCATATCCCTGAATTAAGACCAACACTTATGGGCCTATCATATCTTTGTAACATCAGTGATATCCCTGCATCAGTACCCACATGTGCAGACCAGTCATATGGAATTGGTTCACAATTATTACTTCCAGATCAGCATCTATGAATGTAGTCCTAGTAGATATTTAAAGCATAATTCCTCTTTCATTTTGGTTGTGATACAAGGCATTCTCAGTGTTGATTTAAAGGTATTTGTTTAACCTTTAAAATTTTAGCATTATGTTGCTGTTGTCTATATATACTTTGGCAATAGTATACAGTGAGTATTGAGACATTGGTGCTGATCCAAAAGTGTAATCTGTGACCCATTGCATGGTGTTCTGCTCACAGTCCAGCCTCTCAAAATAATGCCAGATATTCTATGACAAGAATTTTAGTTCATCTTTGAAGGTACTTTAGATCAACATATGATTTTGAGACAGTGGAAAGTTCTGAACTTTAAGGAACAAATGTTGAGACCATATAGGAAAAATATGAAATTATTTCCTGCCAACAACATACAAGTTTTAAGCATATTTGTAATTGATACTTATGTTGTAAAACCTACCATAACCAATTCATCATTTTATGAACACTTCTATTTAAAAAAAAATTCAGATCAGCAATGTAACTAGATTTTAAAGCCTCTAAATAATAATATATACACACGGAAAGAAATAATTCCCAAAACTACTTATGCTTGCGTAAGTACATTTATGGGTGGTGTAATGAGATTGGGTCTGCTTTTTACCTTACTCTGTAATGAGCTGAGTTTGGAAGGGCCAACTGAATTGCTCTGTAGTGGTCACATGGGTTCACAGAAATTACTGTTAATACAGCAGTCCTTTGTTACTAAATATTATTTTGTGTACCTACCTGCTCAATGGCAATATATTCACCATGCTGTTCACAACCGATGTCAAACACATATTTTCCTTTACCAAGGGGCTGGAAAATAGGAGAACGAAGTGTTAGCTAAAGAAAAATTATATTCTACTGAGGGCTGTAATCAAGGATAATTAGTTATTTAAACTAACTGGGTTATTCCCCCTTTAAATATAGACATTATTAATGTAATCACAATTTACATCAAGTACTTTTCAAAATTAATGGATTACCATGAGAGGTTAATGCAACTGTATAATGCTCAAGCACTGCTGTCTTAGTTTTGGAAATGTCTTTTCAGTTGTTATGAATATCAACTTTGTTAACTTAACCAGCTTTCAGAAGAAAAACTGGGTTGCAATAAAAAGAAGGAATGAAAATATTGTATATCTTCCAAATTCTGTCCTTCATTAGGTCATATTCATAGTAACCCTCTAAGACTCATATACACATCAGCATGTAATTTTAAAGCATGAGAACAAAGCAAAAACAATCAGGCATCAGAATAACTGCTGCATGCTCCCCAACCCAATGTTGTATTACAAATGTAAAAATTAACGTAATTTTGCATTTTCACATCCAGTGTACTTGGATCTATCAAATGCAGACTCAATAGAAAAGCTTCCCCTGAGCATGGGCTGGGTGGGTCAGAATAAAAATAAAAAATGAAAAGACAAGGTACCATATTTTCAGACTCACTTTGTCATTCTTGAACACTCCTACATATTTATGGTTGGCATGTATCAATTCTCCATGTCCTTCTCTCTTGCCACTTTGCCATGTCCCTACATATTTTGTACCAGTTGCTGCATATGTGTATGTTCCCTGTCCATGCCGTACATGATTTTGCCATTCACCTTCATACATATCACCATTAACATAGCTGTATTTACCAAAGCCACATCTTTGATCATCCACCCAGCTTCCTGGAAAAGTAAAATCCAATAATCTGTTAGTATTTCTGCTACCTACACCTGTGCACCATACCATGCCAGGCTGACACCCTCTATGTGTTAATAGGACAATCACATAGGCTCACATTTCTTTAGCATGGTACAGCTCACAATGTATTAAAAATGCCATGAAAAAAGTTGGGTTTCTCACCTTTTTTTAAAAAACGTTTTTGCTGCACAGGATATTTGATTCCTGTTCTTACCTGAGCAAGTATCATTGTGACATGAGATATTACTATCAGTATTAACATAACCACTGACAAATGAATGAATATAAATTGAATTTTACATCATCTGTACTAGCTAAACTTGACAGAAAAAATCCCTTAATATTTGAGATCTCAAATATTTTATAACAATGTCTATATACCATACACATGTTAGGAATTATATTGCACATATTGACAGATCGTGAAAAATAGTAAGTAGTCATATATATTTCAACATAACCATAGTAGGTGGCCATATATATTTCAACATAACCACAGTAAGTGACATATATATTTCAACATGTTGATGTCAGACATATAACCACAGTAAGTGGCCATATATATTTCAACATGTTGATGACAGACCTAGAACCACAGTATATGGCCATATATATTTCAATATGTTGATGACAGATCTAGAACCACAGTAAGTGGCCAAATATATTTCAATATGTTGATGACAGATCTAGAACCACAGTAAGTGGCCATATATATTTCAACATGTTGATGACAGATCTAGAACCACAGTAAGTGGCCATATATATTTCAACATGTTGATGACAGATCTAGAACCACAGTAAGTGGCCATATATATTTCAACATGTTGATGACAGATCTAGAACCACATTAAGTGGCCAAATATATTTCAATATGTTGATGACATGATACATCAAAAAGTTGATGTACACAGTGTGATGTTAAAATCTTTGAACCAATGTAGGTGTCCTACTTGAACATTTAAATATTTTGTGATAATGTGTATTCTTTTTTGTTGTTTCAAAACTACCTTAGACGTCTAGGTATTGATATAGGCAATCATGTATTATGCAGAATTCCCTTGGGCCAGATGGAATAGACATAATCTCCTGTATCCGCTTAAAAGACTGATTTTTTTAAATTCTGAAGCTCAGCAATTTTTATATGTTTCTTACACATTTTCAACTACGTTAAGATCAGGAGACTGAGTTTAAAAAAAACAGGGACTAATACAATCTATGATAGGTTGAAAGGGTAACTTCTTTTTTTTCCTGAATATGTTCTCCTTAAATCTCCATTTGGTAAAATTTTTAAAAAATCTAAAAATCTCCAGAATTTTGTTCTGCTTGGTTTTTTTTTTTTATCAATACACATGTATATTGATATAGAATCTTGAATGAAGAAGGACTGGTAAAAAAAAAAGATGACATATAGCACATAGGTTACAGTATATAAAATAGTATATAATCACATTGTATACTCACTGTTACTCATTGTATATGCTCATAATGGAATAATGTGATGTGTGTATATATATATATATATATATAGCAATAATACAATGTATAGTCTATATATCATACAGTAATACAATGTATATTCTATATATAACAGTAATACAATGTATATTCTATACATTTAACACAACAATACAATGTATATTCTATATATAATACAGTAATACAATGTATATTCTATATATAACACAGTAATACAATGTATATTCTATATAAAATACAGTAATACAATGCATATTCTATATATAACACAGTAATACAATGCATATTCTATATATAACACAGTAATACAATGCATATTCTATATATAACACAGTAATACAATGTATATTCTATATATAACACAGTAATACAATGTATATTCCATATATAATACAGTAATTGTAACGTTGCCCTGTCCATAATTGTGTAAGTCAAGGGAACAAAGAAATGGTTAGAAGTCATGTATATATGTTAGACCCTGCGGCTATAGTTAAAAGGTAGGAAAACTCAGCTTTTTTGGATGTGAACAGTCGCACGTGGACATTGAAAGCTTTGTTTAAGAATAAATTACTCTTATTGGTGTCGCAAATCTCACCATGTTGACAGACAGCTGGGGGAATTGTCTGCCAAGTTGAATGGAACAGGGTAGTATTGATATCCCATTGGAACTGAGAAAGGGTGTGGTCATTATTTTCAATCCAAATTTAACTTTGTATTTTTTTGAAGCTATGAACTCAGTAATTGCCTAAACATCATGCTGGTATAGGTTGTAAAGCAGTACTCCAAGAAAGCCACTTGAAATTTGGCAGGAAAACTTAGAAAGTTCAAAGAAAGAAAAAGCATTGTAAAGGTTAGTAAGTTATTTACTTAATTGTTGCAGAGTATTATGGCAGTGTAATTGGAATAATGTGCAGTAGGTATACTTCATTACTAGAATCATAAGTACATAGAATTACCTTTGTAGTGGTTAATTTACATGCCTATTTGAGAAATGAGGTATGATTATGAAAAGAAGTATGTAGATTGCTTCATGGTCAGAATTATTGTTGTAATTTGCTATTTAGTTACTTCGTAGTAAATTAGTGCATGTATTGATGTCATATTCTAGATTTTGCAACTTCTGAATTGAATTCCAACTTAGGACAGTAGTTGCAGTGTGTAAATTTAGTTAGTATAGATGTAAGGATATATCAGTGCATGGATATTTGAATATTTGTGTACATAGAAGTTTAATGTATAGAAATGCATCTATTGTGATATTGCTCAGTATAATGAGATTAAGAATTTAAGAATATTGTTACGGCTATTGGATTTAAATTATTTATTTTTTAATTGTTAAATCCAAATTTGTCATTTAGGGTTTAATATTCATTAATTGGGAAATTATTCTGGAAAATTCAAGCTGACCAACACTCTAATTGTAAACAAGTTTTGACCTTGGCTTGTGGATCTAATTCCTGACCTTGCTTTGGACATTGTCAACAGGTCTCTAACACTATTGGTTAATTTCAAGGACAACATTTTATTTTTAGTTCTTAGGGGTAGGAAATATCTAGAGTATGTGATTTTTAGTGAAGGCAGTCTCTTTCTGTGACCTTCCATGAACCTCTATCAATTTCTAGAAAATCATGTGATCACTTGTTTACTTAAAAAAAAAACAACAGTTATATAGACTGTTGTTTTGGATAGGAGTTCAGTAGATGTTTGGGCTTTATTATTATTATTAAGTTGTGTATTTCCATGTTTGAGTGTTATGGACTTGGTGTCAATTCATAGAAGAAAGAAGAATTATTCTATTTATTTGGAAAAAGGACATAATGTTTCATAATTTCATCTGGATGATTTAAAAACAAGAACTGCATCACGTGACATTGTCAGCCATTTTGGATTACATCGTCAAGATTCGAACCTGGAACTATTAGAACATTTATTTATCAGGACTTGCAATTCCCTTAGTGGATTATTTTGTGAATTCTATATTTGTTGGATTTGATTCTCTAAAACCGTAAGTTTATTTATTTTATGAAAATAATTGTACTAAATAAATCATTGTCAAAGTTATACAAGCTTGTTAGTTTTCACTCTTTCTGTGTTGCTGCTTATTCGAGCCTAAGCACGTAACAATATATATATATATATATATATATATATATATATATATATATATATATATATATATATATATATATATATATATATATATATATATATATATATATATATAATATATATATTGATGTGACACAATTAATTATGATAAGTAGCTGACACCGTGCTTTTATTACAACGTTGTTTACCATACAATAATGTATGGGTATTGCGATGTACACCAATGCATGACCGAAAATGTAATATCCTTTATCTGATGATTAATTTTTGGTTAGTGTGAGACGAGATGGCTAAGGAAATATGCTAAAGTCCTTGTGTTTTGCAGAAAGCTTTAAGGGGACAGACTTCTGGTAAAGTTAGTCCTGAGCCTCTAACAAGAGAGATGGAAGTGAGACTGGCAAAACAGTCGGAGTCACCAAAATAGTCATGAGAGAAAGGAAGAGGATGACAAGGAGTTGAAGAGGAGAAAGTAAAGAAGGAGGAGGAATATAGAGAAGTCAAGAGGAGAAAGAGTTTGGAGCAAGTCAGGAGGAAGAGAAGAAAGAATTGGAAAAATAGGATAAAATATGCAGATGAGTAGAATACAAGGACAGTATATATCAAGTGATGCAATACACTGTTATAAGGTCAAGAGGAGGAAGAGTGACTGGGAAATTATTGTCATTGATTATTGAGTTGGTATTTGTCCAGGAAGATCTAAGAAGATGTACATGACATTTGGATGAAAATCCCACAATAGGTCACACAAAGACAGCCGACATGTCAAGATGGCTATCTGTACTCCATGCTGATTGTACTTTTTCCTCTTCTTAAAAACTAAACATACAGTGTCAGACAAAAGAGCCAGTTTTAAGCATAAAGGAATCAATCAACCAAATTACTTATTAATCTGACCTTTATAATAAACATGAATGTAAGGAGCTTCCACAAGGGGAGAAAAGAAATGAAATGGCACTTTACAATATCATGAATAACTGCATTTATGTGACTAACAAACCAATGAATATATTTTCACATGCTGCACTGTATTCATTTGAATTGATATATCACACAATTCATTTGCAAACATACTAATTAGTTAATAATTTTTAGACTGATTGATGGATGGATATAATTAACTGTTTGCATACATACATACATACATACATACATACATCTGTATGTACATATATATATACGTATTATATACATACAAATTTGGAGAGAAGAATACTCTCAAAGCAAAAGTACATAAACAGACTAAATCGCTGACAGTTTTAATTCAAGAGATCTACTACTACTACTACTACTAATAATAATAATATTATTATTAATAATAATTAATTAATTAATTAAGACTATTTGGGAAGGTAATTCAATTAGTTACAGAACTATTCTACCCTGAGGCCTTCTATCTGTTATGTACAATATATACAGTATATAATACAACATGATGTCAAGAATCTGGCTTGAATAATTAAGTGATTTTAAAATTTTAAAATTCAAAGTATTAAGTCTGAAACAGAATGGCTTTTCTGGATCCTTAATACATCAATTTAGCTTTTGTAAGAAATATTATTTCATGTATTGTTAAAACATTTACACTATCATTGCATCCTGAAAATTCTCTATACATTGATCTATAAATAAATGGCAAGCCCTCTTTGGAGTCTCAAAAGTGTTGTTATGCTTAAATTAGGGGCATTAGCCCCAAATTACATTGAAATAGTCCAGATATGACTGAATATAACTTTTATAACAGATGAACCCATACTGAAGAGTTTACATAGTTGAGAAAAGAATCATGTACATGTTTTTCTAATAATTTGGAGAGACGAGGAAGGATAGAGACAGGTCTGTAGTTATTTACATTATTTTTTGTTCCCACTTTATGCAATAGTGTAACTTTGGCAGTTTTCCATATTTGTGGAAATTTATTAGACTTGATCTAATATGTTTTGATTTTTCTCCAGTAGCCAAAGATAAGAATTAACCTTTTTTGAAATGTTTCATGTTTAATGTATATAAACCAAGTAAGATTGTTATATTTGAATACCCCAAGAATTATATCCTGAGAGGTCATGTTGCTCACATTGTCAAATAGAACCTGGAGTTTATTGCTATCTAGCCTTGCTCGTTGTTGTTGTGTTGTAACTAGTAGGGTTTTCATTTTTTCTGTATTTAAGATCATACTGTTTGCCTTGCACATAATTTAAGTCTGTTGAGAGTATCTTGTAAGTTATTTTCAAGTACCATTTTGGTTTTACCCATCTCAGACAGTGTAGTATCATCTGAATAGAAGTCAGTGGAAGAAATTTAAGTTCCAATCTTAAGAGGTAAATTGTTGATAAAAGATTGAATAGCACAGGTCCAAGGATGGAGTAATATTTTTACTTCAGAAAGTAGGCCAGTAAAAGATACTTTTTGCACTCTATCGGTTAAGTAAAAAGTAAACCAGTTTAGGGAGTTTTCACTGCATTGATAGAATTTTAGTTTTTCAAGCAAAATTTCATGGTCTACAAGATTAAAAGCTTTAAGAAAATCAACCAAAAATAGTGCCTATGATTTCTCCTTGATCTAATACTTTCATCCATTCATCATTGAAAGATACAAGCGCAGTTTCACAGGAGTGATTCTGGCAAAAGCCAGACTGATTATCATGAATAAGATCAAAAGTGTTCACATAATGGAGAAACGAATCATCTACATGTTTTTCTAATAGTTTGGAGAGACAAGGAAGGATAGAGACGGGTCTGTAGTTATTTACATTATTTTTTTTCCCCACTTTATGCAATAGTGTGGGAAACTTTTGGCAGTTTTCCATATTTGTGGAAATTTATTAGACGTAATACTTTCATTGAGAAAAAAAAAGCTATTAACGCCACATCATTGTTCCAAATACTGGCCACTTATTGTAGAAAGACCTAAATATCAACACTGTCCAAAGTGCTGACCACTTACATTAGAACAGACCTTAAATTACTGAAAATATTTGTTAGAAGACTTACCTTCATATTTGGATCCATCTGGATATATAAATGTCCCCTGTCCATGCTTTTTGTTTTTCACATATTCACCCATATATCTGGCACCATTTTTAAACCTACAATAAAGAAACATTATCACTCATCCATATTTATTATAAAATAATTGTTATTGATATTATTAATTTTTTTTTTCTGGCTGCTTTTTTCAAGGTACATAAGTGCTTTGTTTTGATTGGGCTCACAAATATTTAAGCACCAGTCTATTTGCCATGAACCAATTAAAATTGATTTGATAAGTACATGTATAGTATGTTTGATTTGGAAAAACAACAATATTTAAGCACCAGTCCATTTACCATGAACTATAGTCTAATGTAATCACATGGGTGGTCTAGAGAAGATCCGTCAAGTGGGTAGTCTAGACCAAGTTAAATTTAGTAATAAAAAAGTTGGTGGTCTAGACCAAGTAGAATATAGTAGTCATGTGGGGTGGTCTTGAGCAAGTCTAGACTAGTAGTCAAGTGGATATGCTGGAGCAAGTCTAGACTAGTAGTCAAGTGGATATGCTGGAGCAAGTCTAGACTAGTAGTCAAGTGGATATGCTGGAGCAAGTCTAGACTAATAGTCAAGTGGATATGCTGGAGCAAGTCTAGACTAGTAGTCAAGTGGATATGCTGGAGCAAGTCTAGACTAGTAGTCAAGTGGATATGCTGTAGCAAGTCCAATTTAGTAATTGAATGGATGCTCTAGGGCAAGTCCAATATAGTAGTGAAGTGAGTAGACTAGAGCAAGTAGTCAAGTGAGTGGTCTGGAGCAAGTCCAATACAGTCATTGAGTATTGGTCGACAGCAAGTCCAATTTAGTAATCAAGTGGTGGTCTAGAGCAAGTCCAATTGAGCAGTCAAGCTGTTAATCAATAACAGTGGTTTACAATCTGTGGACCATGGATCCCTTGGGGGCTGTGGGGTTATCCTTAGAGGTTACTGTTTTCTCAATTAATGGAACCTAAAAGTACAAGTATTAGCATGTGGGGGGTCAATGTAATTTTTTAAGTTAAGAAGAGGTTCTGTCCTCAGATCTAGTGCAAGTCAAATTTAGTAGTAGTAGTCACTAAGTGGGCAGTCAAGTGCAAGTCCAAAATTAGTAGTCCAGTCTAGAATCAAGTCCAGCTTACAGGTAGTAGTCAGGAGGCTGATCTAGAGCAATTCCAATTTAGTTGTCAAGTGATTTAGAACATATACAGTTTAGTACTCAGGTAAATGGTCTATAGCAAGTCATATTTAACACAGTACTAAGATAGAATTTAATATGTAATGTTGTTGTTGTTATTGTTATATTTAATGCCATTTTTAAACACACGATAGGTTATACATAGCAGCCAATATTAATGGTGGAGCTAAACCCCTGACCCACAAGAAGCTACTGGCAAGCTTTCTCACATTCCCATGTTGACTGAAACTGAGACTCAAACCCACACAGACAGAGGTGAGATGGCAGTGGTCCATAATAGAGAGCGTTTTAGATCACTCAGCAAAATGTAATGTATACATAATAGCATCAATAGTTTTAAAAAAACATCATTCCAATATATTTATATGTAACAATTATTCTTTTCTAACAGCAGTATATCTCAGCATCTAACTACCATACATGTATAAACATCAGATACTACATACCTGTATACACCTTGTCCATGTCTCTTGCCACTTTCATACATCCCCTCATATGTGTCTCCATTTGGAAGAGTTGCTTTTCCATGTCCATCTCTCTCATCTCTCTCATTTCTTCCACCCTCATACTCCTGTAATAAAAAAACAAAAACTGCAGACTTTTTGAAATCTTGATAAGATGAAAATCATACAAAATCTATAGTCACCATTGAGAATATAATGTCTTGCAGATTCAACATTGATAGTGAGAAAAAAGTGTGAAAGTAATACTGAAAGAAAAAGAGACATTTCTGAATATAACAAAGAAAGAAAGAGTGATTAAAAACATTTTTTAAAATTTTTTTAAGCATTGAGAATAAAATTGAAAAATGGCAACTACTTTGTAAAAATAACAATATATGGATATCCTATCTCAACCATGAAAAAACGGTACATCCATTATCAATATATAAACCTAATTAAATGTACGGTATGACTTTAAATTGGTATTTTCAAAATTTTATATTTGAATAAGTTTGTATTTCTTTATATGATTCCCAAAAGCCCCCTTTTTAGTGACCTTGTCATTATTTTTGGATATTTTCTTTCATTGATCAGTTATACTACAACACCTGAGCCCTTGCTTCAATTTGTGTTTTTAAGGATAGAGCAGAAAATCAGGACCTTTAGTCTCCATTTTCTGGCATGATTCTTTAATATTATTTCCAGATTATACAGTGCCACTGATTATTCAACCACATTAGTGAAAAAGTACAGTAAAATGACGTGTACTCAATTCTCTAAGGATGGTCTGAGTAGCCTAATTTTAATGTTTTTGAAGTTTCTGTAGTAGATACTGATGAGATGAACCAGGCAGAAGTGAAATAAAATATTCCAGTCTTGAAAGTACTAAGGAATACACAAGTGTTTTAGTGTCATCATCCAAAAAAAAAGTTGGAAATGGAGCTGATGCACCTCAACTCTAGATTTTCAGCCTTCCATATGTTCATTGCATGCTATTGTAATAAGAGGATACTGTCAAGAATGACACCTAGGTCTCATACCAACTATTAATTTAATGTTGACATTGTTTATAATATACCCATGAAGACTATTATCATCAGGTTAGTGAAGAATCTCGCGTAAAATAAGGCTATGTTTATGGGTAGGTTACATGGTAACTTGACTGTTTGCAGTTGAAAATGTGAATAGAATCTAGGGAATTTTATGGATTTCAAAGATAGTCAAAGTGAAATTTGAAATCTCACTTGTGCACTTTTCCTGTGGTCCTACTGACTGAACATTGAATAATGTAATACCCAGTGATTGATCAGACTTCAAGGTTGACAATTTAAGAGGAATTTGAATTTAGTTTTCCAAAATGAATGAGTGAGTTTTCAAAATGCTGTGAAGAAAAAAGTTAAAATGAAGATAGCTGGAATTTTCATCCAATTTTCCATGCTGACTGGATTTAAAATTTTTCTTTTCTTTGTGCTGTTTACTTTTAAATGATGATAAATGTAGTCCCAGGTTGCTAAGTCTAGTTTGTTTCAAGCACCAAAGAATCATTATATAATGCAGGATCCATTGTAGAATAAATGGGTTGACTGCTGAGTGTAGCATGATGACGTCATGTTCAAAACACAAAAAAGATTGTAGTAATAGTAGGGCAAAAAAGTTTTATAGATTCTTTTTGTGCATGCTGCAATAATAATATTTTTCTGAAGCTCAACTCAGGTTAATAATTAATTTATAATCATATGATATATATTTATAATTTTTATTTTATAGTTTATTACAGTATAGCATGTCTTTTAGTTCTGACTTAGTGTATGGTTTACACTTTAGACATTGTACTTTAATAATTGTTTCCTGCTTAGTTTGATTCTCTTTATTCTCTTCATGCATTTAACAAATTTTAAATGCAAATTTAATACTGTTACCTAATTCAACGTATATACTGCACACATGTTTATGTGATATTTATCCTATTATGTAATGTTATATCCTTGTGTGCATGTTGTTTTTAATCTAAGTAAACTTTTTAAATTTGATATAAAATTAATTGGAAAAATATACATGCAAGGTATTTTTGTACTACTACTGGCAATATATATATTCCATTTTATTCTTACAAATTTATAGTTAGAGTTCAGACATAAACAGTGACAAATGTAATATGTTTTGCCTCCATGACAAATGGCTTTCAAAACAATTTTTGGACGCAACCACGAAAGTGTTCTGTAATGTTGTAATAATTTTATGATAACTCCCTCTGCGCATCAAAACCAAACATTTCAGGATAGCATATCCTGACATTAACAGGCTGATTCAGACCATGGTTGATTCAGACCAGGCTAATTCGATCCAAATTACGGGCTGATTCAGACCAGATTTCTGGCTGATTCGGACTATGTGAAATATCAACAAATTTTGTCTGAGATTTAAATGTGACACTTACAAGTTACATTTGTTTAAGACATGATTTTTCTCATTATTTCTCAGGTACATCGAGCAGTTCAAATATGTATTTAAGGAATATATTATTAAATTGTATTTAAGAAATTGATCATTACAGTGTATGCAGATTGTTGGGGACAAAAATTGCTAAAACATTGTCCATGCAGCAAAATTTATTCAGACATACTGATCTGAGTTTACATTATTTGTGTCCACACATACAAGTTTGGGTAGGTTTATGCCTATTTTGCTATATACTAATAGCACTACATAAAACTTGTATCTTAAAGAAGAAAGTTGCACAATTTTTTATTTAGTTTGATAAAATTGCATACATCAATATCATACGTTTATATCCTTTTGAATTTGTGAGCCTGGTAAGACTAATTATATTTCAATAATATATGTTTTAAGCAACATCTGTTAATGTTTTGAACCTTATTACATTTAAGCCAGAAAAGTCTTTGTGAAGGGTCAAATTGACCTTTCTTGTCCCCCCCCCCCATGCCAGTGTTAAACTTGAAAGCCCAGCATCTACCACTCATTGAGATTTGACTGGGGCATCACAACACTGTCTTGAGAAAGTAAACATTTGAACTCATGTCAATTAGTCATTTTTAAAGAGAAGTTGATGCAACGTAATTCAGAGATTCTAGGCTGTCCAAAATCTGATGAAAGAAATTATTATCTAAAACATTTATTATTTTCCAGTATCCGCAGCAAGTTGAAATAAACTAGTTAAAACAATAAAAATGTAAATGTTTAATTTCTGTAGAAACAGCTATGTAAAGTTTTCAAACATAGCCATTTTTCTGTTTTATTTGTTTGTCTTGTCTATGTTTTGTATTTGCCTTTGAAAAAGACTCATTAAGAGTCGAGTCAAAAGTGCTCAGGCAAGTTAGATACTAGTTTTACACTGTTTGTTTTCAGTATATATATATATATATATATATATATATATTATTTTGGTTAAAAAAATCTAAATGCTATAGTTAATATGGACTTTGTTCTGATTTCGGTTAGAATTTGCTAACAGATGTCTTACTGAAATTTAAAAGCCGAATTTTTATATTCTCTTATTACGTCTGCAAAAACAATAATAACTACTAAACTAAATAATGTGTGTGTGTTACACGGTTTTTCTTATATTAGTTCACATGGTCCAAATAAACCCGTCATCTGGTCCGAATCAGCCCGTAATTTCGGCCGAATCAGCTATGGACCGAATCAGCTACGGCCCGAATCAGCCAGTATTCATCCTGACGGAGTGTGGGTGATTTGCAATGCATGCTTCGATCAGCTAATAAACAAATATTAGTTAGGAGCTGTCAAAGATAAACAATAATGCCAATTCCTTCATTGGGTACATTGTATCTCTAACAAATGTACTAATATTTTATGCAATATTCAAAATAACTTCTATTCAGTCTGCGTAAAGATTTTGAATTTTCGATAAGCTGAGATATACATCTTTAAGTTAGAGAAAAACAAAATTCTTACGCCCAAATAAGGTCCCTGCTCTTCTTCCATCTCTTCTGACCCGATATCAGACATTTTTTTGTTTTAAAGTATAACCTAAAAATACCTCTTTTTGTCAAAAACAAAATGCGGGTGTTGTGATCTTGGTTTTCTATCCCAGCGGATGTTACCTTCTACGTCGCTAGGGAACAACGATCCGTTGTCAGACTGGCTTTTCGTTCTGTTTTAGTTTTCTATAAAACAGACTGGTTGCCTGAAATGGTTTAGGCTAAAGTTACATAAGTTCGGAACCAGGTTACGCATTTTAAAAAAATCGTATATTTTTGATTGTCGGAAATTTCTCCGCAAGAAAGGAAACCTCAATACTCTGCTATTTGATTGATTCAAGGATTGACTGACAAGTTACGAATACAAAAATAGTTCCATTCAGTCGCATAGTAGCCTGGTTCGCGGATAGCTCACTAATCTGATATGAGGCTTATACGAGCAATTATCTCTTTAAAAAAAGGTTGGTTGCAGACTGTATTTTAAGGTATACCCGTACCAGTTGCGCAAGTCCAGGTGGGTAAACCTTGCATTCAGAAATAAACAACAACACTAGCTATTACTGGTGGATTATGTAAGAGTTGTACTTTCTGTTAGGCTTAAAAACTTTAGCTTCTTGGCAACATGTGATTTTATGCTAATTCCTATATAGACCATGTTTTGTATTTTGTATGTTTTTTTTTTTTAATGTGATGCACATGACTGAAAAAAAGTATGTTGTGAGTAGATAACTCATACCCATGCCAAGTTCAAGCAGAGTTATCTCTCTTATATGAAATGGAGAACCTAATTCTGTCATTGTCATATTGACAATCTAACATTGTTCTCTATGACAGTGTGTCACATGCATGCTGAAATAGGATCGAAAGGATAATTATTTCACAAAACATTAGCATTGAGGCCTATGGAAAAAAAAAACAATTTGTATTGTGATACCTATAATTTGCATTGCTAAGGGGAGAGAACCAGTACAATATGGTGGCTTTTGTTACTTTAATCAGAGCGTTCATTTCATTTTTCTACATGTCCACAAAGAAATCACGGATGTGATTCGTTGCCATTGAGACCTTAGTCCGATAAATCAGCTTGCCCACCTCTGTGTTGATATTCGTGGAGGATATGTGGATATGTGGGTCTTATGTCACCTGATTGCTAAAATTTGTTGCATGCAAATCTTTCCGGAACACAAACTGCGTATACTTTAGACACTTACCGGTATTTGGTCACAGCCATATTTAGCGCGAAATTTAAAATGGCCACAAAACAGAGTTATATTATTCCACGTGGATTTAAAGTCGCCAAACATAGTATGTAACAATCGCCAAAGTAAACCTTTGACTGTAGCTTCACTGATGTGAAATATACCGATAAGTGTATAAAATATAGACCGATTTGATCAGACAAGAGTGGTAGTAAATTTTTGCATCATTTAATATTTAGGCAATATCATCTCCTAAACCACCAGTCAATATTATAGGCGTGGGGTGATTTATCGACCTACTGACAACTAAATTTTGAATTAGTTTCGTAAAAGTGAAACAATATTTTGGCGAAAAGAGAGAAAGAGTTCTTATCGGAATATTATTGATCCTTTTCCTGCCGTCATATATGTGGTGCTTTCCGTCAGAGCCGAACCACAGAACACATCAAATTGTAGGCCGATAAATCAGCCCCACATCCGGTTTATGGTATGATCTTATATTACCATCTTAAAACAGGTAAATATAAATACATCTAAAGATATATTTGTATAGCGCCAAATCTGTTGAAGCTCTAAGCGCTTTACAACATCAATAATGATATGACTACACTACAGAAAAACAAATAACAAAAACCAAGAAATTGGAAAACATAAAAACATGCTGAAAACATATAAGATACAAAACATTATTAGATCTCTAAATTTTGTTCCTGCAGTAAAAAAGGCGAGTCTTAAGAGCACTCTTAAAAGTGACCAATGTGTCTTTGTGTCTAATTTCAATGAGCAATTCGTTCCACATCGCCGGGCTCTGGTATGCAAAAGAACGTTGTTCATATGACTTCGTTTTCATAGTGGGAACAATGAGTATACGATTGTCAGAAAAGGAGCGTAAGTATCTTGCTGGTATGTACACATGGGTGAGGCCGGATAGGTATGTTGGAGTGGAGTCTGTCAGTGAAACATAGCACAGAGAACACATTTTGTGTTTAATTCTGTATCGAATTGATAGAAAGTGTAGGGTACAGAGCAGTGATGAGGTGTGCTCTTATAAAGCCACTGCTGAGGAATCTAACACCTCGTACTCTAAAGACGAAGCAGCTGTGTTTTGAACTTTTTAAAATTTCTGGAGTAGATATTGTGACGAACAAGACAGCTTTGAGTTAAAATAGTCCAGTCTTGAAAGTACTAATGAACACACAAGTGTTTTAGTGTCATCAACTGAAAGATATTTGCGAATGGAACTGATGCGTCTCAGCTCAAGATATGCAGCCTTGCAAATGTTCCTGACATGTTGGTGCAATGTGAGAGTATTGCCTAGAGTAACACCTAGGTTTCGTACTAACTGTGTGAATTTACTGTTGGTGTTGCTGATATTTATTGTCTGAGGTAAAGAATGTGAATGAGAAAGTCTTTGTGTTGTGATCAGAATGGCATCAGTTTTATCATCATTCATCTGTAGCTTGTTACATGTCATCCATGATGTCACATCAGAAATGCACCTCTCTACTCCATGGATGATAACATCCACTTCAGTTGGGTGGCCAGACTTATATATTTGAGTGTCATCAGCGTACAATTGGTGCGACACTGGGTAAGGATCTATGACACTCGAGAGCGGCTGAGTGTACAAAATGACGTGAACAGGTCCAACAACAGACCCCTGTGGAACACCACAACATAGATCAACTGGGCTGGAATGTAATCCATTTGAAGATGAAATATGTGTCCTGTTGACGAAGTAGGACTTGAACCACTGTAAGGCTATATTCTGAATGCTTACAATACAATATTCAGACTGTACATTGCTAAAAATACTGTTTGAATTCAAATGAGATACAAGTTGGATTACAACAACTTTTTCTAAGATTTGTTAATATTAATTGGAGATTAGAAACTGGGCGGTAGTGTTCAAGTGTTGGTTTCTTCAGCAGAGGCCTTACGATGAATGTTTTGAAAAATGATGGGAATTCCCCCGATGAGGGAGAGGTATTAATAACATCAGTTAGTGAAGGAAATATTGGGTCTAAGCACTCAAGCAGCAGTAATGTCGGAAATGGATCAAGTTCACACGATTTTGGTGCACTCTTCATCAGGATTGTCTGTAAAAAAAATCAATAGACACAGGTTCATATGCTCCTATGCGTTGTCGCTAAAATTCTGTATGGTGACGAGTCAATTGAAATTGTGCTGTCAAGCGAATCTCTAATGGTTTGCATTTTGTCACGGAAGATATTTGCAAATAGGTCTGGAAGTTCTGCTGGAGAGAAGGTAGTTGGAATTGGTGTACAATTGTTTCTTGACATTAGTTTGTTAGTTATCTGAAAGAGCTCTTTGCAGCTGCAACTCTCCGCGATATTAGTACTGTAGTGGGATAAATTTGCTAAATGGACTATGGTTGTGACGTTCTTCTTAGCGGCTTCATAGATTTGTTTATGAATAGTGAGTCTGGTGGAAGGCCAAAGCCTCTCTGCTTTTCGGCGATGTCGTTTAGCAGTGCGAAGCTGGTCTCTAACACTGCTATACCAAAGAGAATACTGTTTTATTGATACTCTGTATTTGGTGGCTGGGGCATGTTTTTCATTCAATGAACGCAGGTAGTTATCGAGTTGCTCTGCTGTAGGATGTAAGTAAGTTGTTAGGTTTTCTTGGATGTCATGCATTAATTTGGTTCTATTTATCATACGGAGGTTTCTCTTAGTTGCAAAAACAAGGTGGAGGGTTAGGGACTGATACGTCTAGATGGCACATAATGCAGAGGTGATCTGATGCAGGTTCGTGGGATACAAGGGTGGATTGCAGAATATTATCATCAGGTCTATAAAGAGACCAGTCTAAAATGTGACCAAGTTTATGGGTGGGTTGGTTAACTGACTATTTAAGATTGAAAACATGAATGGAATCTAGGAGTTTTCACGTGAATGGGTTTCCAGGACAGTCAAAGTGAAAGTAGATATCTCCAAGAATAATTAGGTTGCTACCTATTGAATGAATTTCCATACTCTACTAGAATAGGAAACTGCTCCAAAAAGAGAAATTCAGTCAGCTTGTATTTTCTACAAGGATGAGGGCGGTAGAGACAAAAAATGGTCTGACTTTTGTTTTAGTGTGAGTGTTGTTTGTACTAGTTCAAACGATATGTGGCAGAAATTGAAAGTTGTGTTGTACTTAAGGCATTTTATGATGGAATTCTTTGTGATGACATCAATTACACCTCCGCCAGAGTTGCTGGGGAACAACTTGATGGAGTAATCGGTGGGTGTTAAATCCGCACACTTGGCCTCATCGCCTAATGCTTTTAGCCAAGACGTCGATATTCTAGTCGTTGATAAAATTAACTATTTCTGTGCGCTTATCCGGTGATCCTACTGATTGAGCGTTGAATAATGCAATATGTAATGGTATCTCTGGGACAGTTGACAACGGTTGACGATTTAAGATGAATTTGAACCAGATTTTATAAGAAATAACGGCCGAGTGTTTAACTTGTTTATCTGTTATGGACGAAAGGGAGATAACTGGAATACGTCTTCCTGTTCTACGCCGGCTAGCTTTGAAACAACGTTTCCTTCTTCGCTTCCGTTTAGGTACTGATGAATGTAGTTCCAGTTCGTTTAGTCTTGAGCACAATGTAGTATCAAGAGACAAGTTGTGGCAATTTAATCATTTAATACAATTAATGAGGGTCCATCAGAGCGTAAGCGAGTTGACTCGCGATCACGTGATGGCGGTTTATTAAAAAGCAAATGAGGTCTTAACAGTGGAACAAAACAGCTGAGAAAAATTATAATCGTTATCGTTTCCAAAACAAGGAGATGAAAAAACCCCACATACGAACTGAACATCCAATGCATGATGAAACAGTACTGTAGACAAGATACACACACACACACACACACACACACACACATATATATATATATATATATATAGGGGATAAAAAACAACACAAACGCCGATAAACTTGTGCGACTAGTTTCGCATTTATGCTTCTTCAGGCACAAACTTTATTTGAAAGAAACTGATGACGTCTATAAAGTTATAAACAATTACGTCATTAACATAACGTCATGCTTTTGAAAGAAGCGGATGACGTCTATATGTCAATAATTACGTAATTGACATAGCATCATAATTTATATTCTTTATTATACAAATATCATATGTACAACTGGATCAGAATGATGCATGAGTCTCTAATGAAAACTGAGAGTGAGATTATAATGTAGAGACTAACAGTAATACATATAACTACATATTATATATATATATATATATATATATATATATATATATATATATATATACATATATATATACATATATATATATATATATATATATATATATATATATATATATATATATATATATATATATACACATACATATATATATATATATATATATATATATATATATATATATATATATATACATATATATATATATATATATATATATATATATATATATATATATACATATAAATAAATACAATATATCAAATCATCCACTAAAATTCTATACAATTTTATATAATGCCTTAGTATTAAGGCCATTAGGATAAACAGTATCTAACCGATTAATCCAATAACTTTCTTTAATGAGTCTGTTCATTTCTCCGTGCACAATATCGATTGGCATGAAAGAAAAATCCCTTAAAGAGTGATTATTTGTATTAAAATGCATTGAAACATTAGAGGAGAACTGAGGATCCATATAATTTTTTATATGAAAGCGGTGATTATTCATTCTCTTAGAAACTTGTTGAAGTGTTTGTCCAACATATTGCATGTTACATTTTTTACAGGTTATCAAATAAATTACATCAGTTGATATACAATCAGTGTTATAACGTAGAGAAAACATTTCTTTAGTATTGGAGCTACTAAAATAGGTACTTTCTGTAATATTTGCACATTGAGAGCACCTACGTCTGTTGCATTTAGATGACGAAACACATCCTTGAAAATTTTTTGTCGGTTTAGTTCTGATCAAAAGATCTTGTAAATTCCTAGGTCTTCTATAAGCAAGAATTGGCTTGCTCTTGTAAAGTGTTTTGACGCTGTTTTTTTCTGATAAGTTAAGGAGAGTCCAATATTTATTAATTATAAGGCCTATATTTGGCAAAGATGGATTATATTGTATTATGAAAGGAATTATATTTTTATCTTTCGTACATTCTGCTGTATTTAAAGCATCATTTTGGGTAAGAATACAGACTTTACTTACAGCAGACTCTATTACATGTATAGGATAATTTCTTTTTATGAAATATGTTTTTAATTCATTTAAAGAATGTTTTAATTGATGATCGTCTGAAATGATACGTCGATATCTTTTCGCCTGACTATAAGGTATGCCGTTTTTACATGACCTGGGATGACAAGACGAATATTCCACATATTGGTGGATATTAGTTTCTTTTACGTGAACATTTGTAGAGATAGTATTATCAGGATTTTTCATCACATTTACATCTAGAAAGGATACATGCGTAGTGGATGCAGTGTAAGTAAATTTAATTGTGGGGTGAAAATTATTTAGGCTATTAATAAATTTGTGTAGATCTTCTTCTGAGTGGTTCCAGATCATAAATATATCATCTAAAAATCTTAGCCAAACAGTGGGCTTAAAATTCTCGTTTTCAAGAAAATCTTTTTCTAATTTACCCATGAAAAGGGAAGCATATGAAGGAGCCATAGGACTACCCATTGCCGTACCCATTATTTGAATGTAATTAGTACCATTATATTGGAAATTATTATTTTCCAAGATAAGAGTTATTATTTTACAAATATCTTCACTCGATAGTCTGTTATTATTAAGAGTGTTGTCAAGAAAATATTTACACGCCTTAATACCATCAGCATGTGGTATGTTTGTATACAATGATGTAACATCTAAAGATACAAGGAGGGAATTATGAGATAGTTGTGGAATAGACTTGAACTTTTTTATGAAATCAGTAGTATCATTAATTGTATTAAATGATTAAATTAAATATATATATATATATATATATATATATATATATATATATATATATATATATATATATATATATATATATATATATTACACTTACCGTTATTTCTCGCGGCAGTTGAGTTACCCGTCGGTTGAAGAATTCTATTGTCAACGAATACATTTAATTTCTGGATACTGTGGAAATGCACGTGGAATAGCATAACCCTCTGTACTGTGGCCATTTTGAATTTCGCGCTAGATATGGCTATACAAAATACTGGTAGGTGTATAAAGTGTACGTAGGTGTGTTCCTTAAGGATTTTCATGCAGCAAAATTGCACAGTTTAATGAACCGGTGACATGAGACCCACATACCAGTGGCGTAGCGAGGATATTTGAGGGCAAAACACCCAAATTTGCGCTCCCGGCTGCCCCTGTTGCGCAGTTTTATACCTTGTTTCCAAAACGCTGCTGTCTGACAAATTCCACGTGACAGAGCTGATGAGCAGTATACATTATGTTACGAGCATACGGCCTGTAGTATACGGTCAAGGAGGTCTAGGCCTGTACCACGGACTGTTTATTAAATCATTTAACCAGTAGACCGCCCGCACGACTGTAATCCAGTCAACAGATATACAGCAGACGTTGGCCAACACAACATTGTTTGTATTGTGTTACTTAAAATAAGTGTACTTTTCAAGTTTCACTAATGGGTTCAATATATATAATCCAACAAATCCATTATTGATACTTTGGGCCGATTTGGGCGCCCATTTGGCCCCCCCGGGCGTCCATTTTGCGCCCCAAGCCACCTGCCCCACCCCCGGTCGCTACGCCACTGCCACATGCTTGTGTTCACGGACTGTAAATGGGGTTTCTGTCTATGATACTTTTGTAATGTTTTTAAATAGTTAACAATGTGTTTACTAGAATTTGGGTCAATAGGTATTGGAGATTTCCATCGCAAATTTAGATGTTTCCATTTTAAGTCTATTACGTTATAGGTCAAGCAAAATTTGTATATGAAGGGGAATTTTAAAAAAAACATGATTTCATTCCTATTTCATATCAGTCTTTGGGAACTATAAACATAGTTTGGGGTCGTGTTCATATTTAATTATAAAGAAATCATTTATTTAAATAGTTCCCGAAATGAATAACGTGGTTATTGACTTTTTGGACTTAAATTCTACTTTAAGATTACTGAGAACTCATTCAAAGATATTCTGGATTGTATTATTGTGATAAGAATATTTAAGAGTATTGATACATGAGGACATTCAAGACGTTTGGGATTAATTCGGAACATTCTATTATTTTGGACTTGTGATAGGATATTTTGAGTTATTTATGATTGAATTCACAATACCGTGTCTCTTAAATTATCACTTCGTACATTGGGAAAAAACTATTTGTCAACAACATTAAACTGTTACATAGTTTAAGAGTTACATCATTATACCATTGCAATAACTAACCTAGATTCAAATTAACCTTCTTCAGCCTGTGATCATCAGCTTCGATTACACGATGTCAACATGATACATTTTTACCGTGTTCATTGCTGTGATCCTTATGCGAATGCTAATTATCTAAATAAATTAAAGCAGTTGTGCCTGCAATATGGTGGAAAAAGATAGAAAACTGAACCTATATTGTGATTAAAAATATAATAACGATAATAATGACAAAGTTATAAGAAACGCTGACGACTATTTCGATAGATTTTCAAAATAATAATTTAGACAAATAATATTATTATATAAATGAAGCAAAACGCGTTTATGAAGAGTCCCATCATCAAAACTTAGGAAGCATCTCGTGATGGTGTAATCAGGCACTGTCGACTAAACAACCAGTCGGTAATGTCATGAACACTTGTTATCTCTTATTCAATACTGGTGGAATAAAATATATCTTTGTCATAAATTCGTATGCAAGTGTTTCCACGGATTAATCGGGAAAAAAAATTGTTATCGATTATGTTAATGGCCCAAAACTCAATAATTCCTTTGGTAATAAGCAGGCTATTTAAAACAGCGAACAAAAGCAAAAATTGGTGGTACTGGGAAACACTATATTTCCTAGGGTTGTCAAGTTTGTAAATCCATAGACTGGCGAAGAAATGATGTTTCAATCAATTACTGCAGCTGGAAAATATGTCGATATTTCAATGCGTTCTGAACATTATATCGCAGATAATATTACCAAATCGGCTTTTTCAAAGAAATAAAAACAAAAGAATAAGATTTCAGAGTCGTCCAATGGTAGTAAACATAAACATATTAAGGGAAGTAACTATGTCAGGCAAATCTTTATCCGGTAGAGAAATATTAAAGAGTTTCACCGCTTGTTACTCTGTGATATTATTTAAATAAATATATATATTTTCTTCATAGTCACTATTTATATATAGTAATTTAACCGTCTATGTGGTAATTATACTTGCATAGTCCAAAAAAAATGTTCTACTTACCTCTGTTCACTCCTGAACACACTTCCAGAATAATTGATAAAAGAATTCTGGACATCTTTTATAGTCACTATAACGCCTACACAGAACATTCTAAAATAGCAGGGATTACTAGAAGGGACTTCCAGAATAACTCAGTCACCTAATTCATAGAACATTCTGAAACACGCAAAATATTCTAGAATGGGTTGACTTTGTCAACGATAATATGTATAATGTCTTTCTGTTTTTCAGTAGGATTTGTATTTTTTAGTACTATCAACCCCATTAATCTGAAGAAATTGTTTGATAATCTGATTCATTTTAGGTAATATACCATCAATCTGAAGAAACTATTTGATGATCTGATTGATCGTTAGTTATTTACCCATCAATCTGAATAAATTGTTTGATAATCTAAACGAATTATGGATAATATACCCATCGATCTGAAAAATTAGATAATATTTTTTTAAGCCGATCAAATTCAATACAGGCATGCGCATAGTTCAGGATCTGATCTCTATCGCACGTAATCATAATAATATGTTCTCACTGCAGTTCGTTTAACTGTAACTGCGTCAACAAAAATGTTTCATTGCCATATACATCGATACTTATGTCAACACTAAATTGTTCTACCCGGAGTGGGGGCAGTGTAAATATTGTTCTAACGGCATTTTCAAGTACCTCTTTGTTGTGATTAGGAATCCCCAAGTGTTGGGACATTATTTAATACCCCTTTGACTAGTTGTAAAAAAGCCAACTTCGACAATAAAATATATGATTAAAAATCGTTAAGATTTTACGTTGAGATTCAAATAAATTTTATATCTAAATTCAAGACGTGTTTGCTCTGGTCAGTAGTTTTGAAATGTATTTGTGATAATTACGGATTATGACATCGTAGATAAATTAGATTATTGGGTTCTTGTATAATCAAATATCCAGGTATAAATATGCCTATTGGGCATGATTTTTCCAGATCTACTTGATAGCTGCGACCAATTATATCACATACAAGATTTGACTGGCATTCCGCCTGAAGTCCTAAAGATAGGGAAACCAGCACTAATCCAGCCTCTGCACGAACTCCTCTGCCTCTGCTGGGGACAAGGACACATCCCCCAGGACATGTGAGATGCAAACATTGTCACTCTATACAAGAACAATGGAGACCGCAGTGACTGCAACAACTACCGGGGCATCTCTCTTCTCAGTATTGTTGGAAAGGCGTTCGCCCGTGTCGTCCTGGCGCGCTTGCAGACCCTAGCATCCCGAGTCTACCCCGAGTCCCAGTGTGGCTTCCGAGCAGGCAGGTCAACTGTAGACATGATCTTCTCACTACGACAGCTGCAGGAGAAGTGTCGTGAGCAGCAGATGCCCCTCTACATTGCCTTCATAGACCTGACCAAGGCATTTGACCTGGTCAGCCGGAGCGGACTCTTCAGGATCCTTAAGAAGATAGGCTGCTCATACACCGCACAGTGTGCTTCAACGGCGCAACATCAGAGGTCTTCCCTGTCATCAGCGGAGTGAAGCAAGGCTGTGTCCTTGCGTCAACTCTCTTTGCCATCTTCTTTTCCATTCTCCTCCAGTACTCCTTCAAGGACTGCAGCGAGGGTGTGTATATACACACCAGGACTGACGGAAAGATGTTTAACATCGCCCGTCTCCGTGCAAAGACTAAAGTTACAAAGGTTCTCATCCGTGAATTGCTCTTCGCCGACGATGCAGCCTTGACATCACACACGAAAGATGGACTGCAGCAGCTAGTATGCCGCCTCTCCCACGCCTGCAAGGAGTTCGGACTGACAATCAGTCTGAAGAAGACGAATGTAATGGTGCAGGACGCAGACTCCTCTCCCACCATCGCCATTGATGGGTACAACCTGGAAGTTGTTGAGGACTACACATACCTTGGGTCCACCATCTCCAACTCGCTCTCCGTTGATACTGATATAAATGGCCGGATTGCTAAGGCATCAGCAGTTATGGCGAGACTGAACCAGAGGGTCTGGGACAATCACAACCTCACCGAGAAGACCAAATTGCGCGTCTACCAGGCATGCGTGCTCAGCACACTCCTTTACAGCAGCGAGGCATGGACCACCTACGCGAGTCACGTGAGGAAACTCAACAGCTTCCACCTGAGATGCTTGCGGCGTATTGTGCGTATCCAGTGGCAGGACAAAGTTCCCAACACAGAGGTTCTGAAATGCACCGGCATGAACTGCATGTTCTCCATTCTCAGCGAGAGGCGCCTTCGCTGGCTAGGCCATGTTAGGAGAATGGACCCAGGCCGCATACCCAAGGACCTGCTGTACGGCGAGCTAGTAGAAGTTTCACGAACGACTGGAAGGCCACGTCTGCGCTACAAAGATGTCTGCAAAAAGGACATGAAGACAGCCAACATCAACATAAACAATTGGGAGAGCTGTGCTGACGACCGCTCCGCGTGGTGTCTTGCTGTCAGACAGGGCACTCAGAAAGCTGAGGAGATGAGAAACACAAACCTCGCTGCAAAGAGAGCCAGGAGGAAGGCGAACCAAAAACATCCTCAGCAAGCATCAGCATACACCTGCAGCAAGTGCAACAGAGACTGTCACTCAAGGGTCGGACTCTTCAGCCACTCGCGAAGGTGCAGATAGGACACCCAAATCGGAAGCTACACCATCGTCTCTCGAAGACAGACGGATGCCGACGATGCAGTTGCTGTTATATTAACAATTCCTGGTGAAATATGACGACCTCGGCTTCCACTGAATGGATCATTGTTATGTCTGAGAATACCTGCTGACAGATTTATTTTTCTCCATCGTTCGACGATTTTATGAAGGTTATTATTGATAAGATCGTTGAATGATTTCTTTAGTTCATTTGTTGTTTGTGATGTTATTGCAAATGTTGGTATTTGTGCCTCAGTTATTTTATAGTGATCTAGAAATGTTTCTAATCGTATTTTCTCATAATATTTTCTAAATACCAATGTTCTTTTCATTTATAAAACAATACTTGTTCACGAATTCGCTGCCAATTATTATATTCAATAAGATATAACCTGATTCCAATGTTGCGTTGTTTAAATAATTTGTTGTTTTAATTCGTCAGATTAATTTTGTATAATATAAAAACATAACTTTTGTAAGTTGCCTAATACATGTGCACGTGGATGTTTAATTACTTTTGGAAATTTGCTAATTAATTTTTCGTTTATCTTCCAAACTTAATAAAGTAAGTAACTTTTAAATTTCTTTCCCATCCGATCCAGTAAAGAATGGTAGTTCAACAATTCTTGTAATAGAAGAACGGTAACCAAACAAGAAATTGTTTCTTTTATAAATATTGTTTTGTCTGTCAGCAAAAAAGCGATTTTGTGTTTTGGTAATACATGATATTCTGGTGGAGCTTCAGGCCATCCCAAAAGTGATTGAATCGATGATTGATACATATCTAGATCATACTCTAGAGATTTTATTTATGTCTTAGCTGATAATTGGGTTCATGAACAGTAATAACTATTTTTGACTCGTTTCATATAATAAATTTAATTCTGTGTTGATTTCGATCTGATAAAAACATGTTACATTAGCAACAACCTGCCAATCAGGCGTTCAATATGATTTAATTTTTATGTACAACGACGAGTCAATTATTCGCCTGCATCTCATCAACTGATTTTTATATTTGGCCAGTATGCTATACAGGTAATTTTGCAAGGGCAATTTATTTCACTGGAATTACAGTTGGAAATTTAACACTTAATTCAGCTTGCTGGTAACATCGTTGTGTTTGTTGGTGTGGTATAAACGACGATCTGTTGCAGTAGTTTTTGCAATGACGAAATTATTATTATTATTATTATTATTATTATTATTATTATTATTAGCAAGTACCCGGCATGCGTTGCAATGCCACTCAAAGAAAGAAAGTGTTTGTGTTTTAATAGACTATTTGACTGGTTTCTGGAATGCATCTCAGATTATTTAGTGGTATTTATCGAGCCCACAATAAGTGGTTACCTTACCGAAGGCGTTTTAGGTATCGCTACCGATTATGAATTTCATACAGCTGTTGATTTACGTCATCATAGTTTAAGCCAATCCAGACCGTGTTCGATCACGTGACGTATCTATGGCGCCTACAGTTCACACCGAACACACGCAATTTTAGGTATCGCTACCGATTATGAATTTCATACAGCTGTTGATACTCACCAAAGTTTTATTACAATCGGATGAACGGTATAGGAACGCATACGACACAAACGAAGAAACAAACAAACATACATTTTTTTCATACTGTCAAATAGCCTATTCTGTTTATTGAAGTGCTTTTGGATACACAATATTTTTTGTTTCTTTGTCTGGTGCGTTTATGAATAAATCAGAAGGTTTTCCAACGCGTGAGCATGCCACATACAGCTGTCCATGTGAGAAGCATGGATTTTCCAAATTTAGTCCACACACTTCTAGTGATTGTCCCAGTGCTTTGTTTATGGTAATTGCAAATGCGAGTCGCACCGGAAACTGCAAACGTTTGAATTCGAATGGTATATCTGTCGGAATCATAGGGATGCGTGGCAAGAGTACATCTTCTCCTTTAAATTTTCCATTTAAAATTGTAGCTTCGATGATATTGTTCATTAACTTTTTCACTGAAAGCCTGGTACCATTGCAAAGTCGTGGTGGATTTATGTTTCGGAGAAGAATGATAGGTACGCCAATTTTCAATGTTAAAACGTGCGGCGGCATGCCTGGCAAATCAAGTGAATTTAAGAATTCAGTTGGATAATTGACAACTTCGTCTTGATTCATTACAGTATCTATGGACTTATACGTTGTCGCTTCGCCTGGTATTTGTTTTTGAATGCTGAAGTTGATGGAATTAACATCGTTGTTTTTGACTGCTAATATAGCACGTTCACTGAGCCACTGATGATTTTTGTAATTCAGTGCGATATTTGGGAAAACTTTGTGAATCAATTCGTCTGTGGTTCCTGTAGATTTACAGAAGCTTGTTGGCAACGTGATACATTGTGTAGATTCATCGATTTCCATTTTCCCATTCCCAATATCCAACAATTGTTTGCGAAATGTTCAGCGGATGCATCATATTGTAGTTCTACACGCATATTGGTCTTCAAAGTCAATTTCTGCATGCGTCGCCATAAAACTGATGATTTGAGACATGCATTTAATTCATCAGCAGCTGTTGAACGTGGTATAACTGGTAGAGTTTGTCAAAAATAACCAGACAATAAAATAAGTGCGCCACCGAAGAGCTGTTCATTTCCTCTCAAATCTTTTAGTGTACAGTGAAGCGCTTCCGAAGCTTTTTTGTGCGCCATAGTACATTCGTCCCATATAATGTGTTGACATGATTGGAGTACTTTACCCATTCCAGATTTTTTGTTGATATTGCATGTTGGTGTGTCGGTGATTTGCATATTCAACGGCAATTTCAGTGCTCTAATGCGCCGTTCGACCACCATCCAAAAGAGTTGCTGCAATTCCAGATGATGCGATTGCGAGTGCAATATTGTGTCGTGATCGTATAGTTGCGAAAATAAGTGAAATGAGAAAAGTTTATCCTGTGCCTCCGGGCGCATCTAGAAAATACAATCCACCGCTTTGGCTTGTTATTGCATGCATAATTCTATCATACGCTATGCGTTGTTCTGGAACCAATTTCGGAAGATTTGTTTGAACAAATGTACTCAATTCGTCGACATCAAAGTGTGTTTCTCGTTGCAAATCACGATCGAAAATCCCAATTGTACCAATGCTTTGTTAGCGATTGCCAAACACATCTCCTCAATCGAAACCAATGCCTCATTATACACGTTTGGTGTGAATTGAAGGTCCGGATTTTGATTTGTTGCGCGCAAACGATGTAAGATGTCTTCACTCATGTAGTCTTTGTATTTTTCCCAAAGATCTTTTGGATTGGATGGGAAACACGTTGTCATTATGATTGCAAATAACGTGCCTATTTGCTGTTGTTGAGCAATATTCGATGCATTAGCGAGTGAAGTGTCCCAATGTGCATCGTTTTCCAAAAGATTTAATTCTTGGCAAGCTTCACGATAAGTGGCACATACTTGACCGTTTACTGTTCTCAGTTCTTGGAAGGATGTCGGTCCACGTACGTTAATTAACGGTAATCACAAGTAAAAACATTCTGCATTGTTTGGGTGAACAGTGTATAGACGGCCTAATGTGTCGGTCGAATATAAATTGGGATGTCCTTCAACTGCTTGACTTTGTTTGCGACGTTGAAACTTTTTCACTGATGCATTCCATGTGTAGTATGTTGGCACTTCAGAATAAAGTAGCGTCTTTGCAAACATATCATTCCCGCACAATGAGAAAAATGCAGTTAACGTTGTTGGCGGTGGTGACAATGCTCTTGCATGTGCATTTTCTGCTGTGAAGTATACGCGCTGTCCATTTTCAAGGTGCACTGCCAAACGAACAACTGTTGGATGTCGTTCATGGGTTGGAAATGAGAAAATGCGCCATACTGCTTTATTGCTACTAATGGAGCGTCCCATTTGATATTGGTAGATTTCATCGATGGATGCATTTGCATTTCCCACTCAAAAAACTGCCATATCGTTCCTTTGTTAACATATTTGCAAATGTACTTGATAGATTTCACCGAATTTCAATACTCGACATTGATGTGTGCTTTGTACGTTTTCGAAAGTAACGGTGAATACGGCACAACCCAACGATTATCGAATTCAACATCATTGTTTTGTACTTTTAAAGTTATGGATTTGCCACCATCTTCAGTTGATCGCCGACGATAGAGTGGATATCCGTCATTACCAGTGATAGTCTCGGCAAAAAAGTGTCTTGGGTATCGTTTCGTGCATTTCCCATCAGACATGCATGGTGAATTGTTGTTGAGTAAGCCACATGGACCATGAATCATGTTTTTGGTGACGACTTCAAATAAGTCTTTATCAATATCGACATCTGGTATTTCTGCTAAGATGACTTGATCAATTTGATCTGGTGTGACTTTTTGGATGAACCATATCAAAATGTGTGCATGTGGCAATCCTCTTTTTGCCATTAATGGAATACATCCAACAGCGTGTCTGTCCAAAAACATGATGCTTGACAATGAAATCTATTAAAGATTTCAATTTTTGTTTGAACACACGCGCGAAAATATCATGACGATCCGATGATGATTGTCCAGGTAACAAAAGTTCTTGTATTTCATCCCAAGTCGGATTGCATGTGAAGGTAATAAACATATCTGGACGGCCATATGCGCGAACATATGTCATTGCATCTTGTGCGTATTCATGCATGTGCCGTGGACTCCCTGTAAATGTGGCCGGTAGTATGACCATTTTTCCGAATTCATTGAGATTCACATTGCTATCATTAACAACTGAATCACGTAAATGAATGTACTCTTCGGAACGCAACTTGGTTTGATTTAATCGAATGTAGAGGAGTTGTTCGGTTTCGATTTTCGCATTCATATCGACAATGTATATGGAACAATTGTCGACATTTCAAGATATGATTTTCAGCGTTTTCACGAATCATCAATCGATATGAATAGTATTTAATGGCACTGACTTTCTTATTCGTTTCCTCATTTGTTTGTGGATTTCTCATTAAGATGTTGAAATGATATCCATCTTCTCCTTGCCAAAATAAAAATCGGATATTGCAATCCTTCGTATGAGCGATGAGTTTCTGAGACTCGCTGAACATCACCATTTGTGCGATGAAGAATAATATCACGCGAGTTAAATTCTTCGCCAACTATAACGATCGCCACTTCATCAATTGTTGGTGCATTGTACTGTCTTTCGTGTTGGCCGACAGGTGTTTTGTCTGCTCTAACTACGACTTTGTAGTCATCAGTTGGCATTTGTTCAAGGACAGTTCTGAACAATCGAATTAATTCGTTGTGTTGATCGAATAAAGTTTGTAATGCAGCGACTATTTCTCGTTTAGTGCCAGTATTGAATTGACAACGTTGATCGATTTGTTCATGAGTGTTTCCCATGAAATAAATTTGAAGAAATTTGTGATCTGCGTTCGGCAGTGGTAGTAGTGATCCTGCACGATGGTAAATTTGCCCTTGCACTTTAAATGTTGGCATGTAATTCTCACGCACGATATTTGTTGCACCGAACGATGTCATTTGGAAACATGAATTGTACTTCCGTATGTTTGCCAAGAAATGTTTCGATTGGCCTGTGTCACCTGAGACCAACGTTGAAAATGATTCGGGTGGTGAATGTAATTCTGGCAAATTCACGTTTCCACCCGCGCATCACATTCCTGATGTTTCATTCTTAAATTTGAGGGCATTGCAATACACGCATGATTTATCCATTTTTCCAATAAGCACACTTGGATGAAGACTGTAATCATAATTTGCATTATAATGGAATGCACTAAGATTTAAATCAGCGTGCATTGTTCGTCTGGATTGAGCAGTGCGAACTCGAACGGTTTGCAACCTTGCTTCCCGTTGTTCGTCTGTTTCAGATGATCGGGCTTGAGCAGTGTGAACTCGAACGGTTTGCAATCTTGCTTCCCGTTGTTCGTCTGTTTCCGATGATCGGGCTTGAGCAGTGTGAACTCGAACGGTTTGCAATCTTCCTTTCCGTTGTTTGTCTGTTTCCGATGATCGGGCTTGAGCAGTGTGAACTCGAACGGTTTGCAATCTTGCTTCCCGTTGCTCGTCTGTTTCAGATGATCGGGTTTTAGCAGTGCGAACTCGAACGGTTTCTAATATTGCTTTCCGTTGCTCGTCTGTTTCAGATGATCGGGTTTGAGCAGTACAAACTCGAACGGTTTCCAATCTTCCTTTACGTTGCTCGTCTGTTTCTGAAGCTCGTGATGCCTTTATCTTTCGTGCTTGAAGTGTAGATAGATCAATAGCTTTTCGTTTAGGTGGCATAATTGATTAGACAGCAAAAGTAATGCTTTGTAACGACTATTACAAATTCACACCGCGATTGTCTGACGTAACCAAGGTGCGAACCAAACGTAACTAAGTAAACATGACGTACACCGATTATGAATTTCATACAGCTGTTGATTTACGTCATCATAGTTTCAGCCAATCCAGACCGTGTTCGATCACGTGACGTATTTAAGGCGCCTACTGTTCGATCACGTGACGTACAAATTCACACCGCGATAGTTTGACGTAACCAAGGCGCGAACAAAACGTAACTAAGTAAACATGACGTATCTAAGGCGCCTACAGTTCACACCGAAGACACGCGAAATTAGGTATCGCTACAGACCGTGTTCGATCACTTGACGTATCTAAGGCGCCTACTGTTCGATCACGTGACGTATCTAAGGCGCTACTGTTCGATCACGTGACGTATCTAAAGGCGCCTATTGTTCGATCACGTGACGTATCTAAAGTCGCCTACAGTTCACAGCGAACACAGAGTAAATGTCGCAAAAACACATTTGTTAATTGTTCCAAACCTTCGCGGGCGTGCGCAGAACAACTCACCGAAGTTTAATCGCAATCGGATGAACGGTATAGGAACGCATACGACACAAACAAGCAAAGAAACAAACAAACAAACAAACAAACATTCATTTTTATATATATAGAAGATTAGTAGTAGTAGTAGTAGTAGTAGTAGTAGTAGTAGTAGTAGTAGTATTGTACCCAGATATGAAACTGATCGCAACCCACGTCATATTTATCTTCCCTGTTATTAGACACACACACACACACACACACACACACACACATATATATAACACACACACACACACATATATATATATATATATATATATATATATATATATATATATATATATATATATATATATATATATATATATATATATATATATATATATATATATATATATATTATAAAATAAACAACACCAACACGTTTAAACCGGTTTCGCTTTACTGCTTCATCAGACTGTATTCAAACTGAATCGAACATTGTGCTTAAGTCGTTAAATGTAAACAACATGACATAAACAACATGACGTCATAGCTCATAGTTTTAACCTAATTGTCTCACTCTTTAAGTCGACAAGGTAATGTGGATATACATCACAGGCCTATGGCATTTTAATGCATAGAAATAATTAAAACTGTATATATAAAATCATATTACGAAGCTACATGCATTGCTTTATCTATACTATTAATTTTGGAAATAGATCCAGCAAGAAATACGTCTTTAACAAACGTAACTGGTTTTTTGTTGTTGTGTTTGTACATGTCTTAATATTTTTGTATTGATCTTTTCTCTACAACCAATATATTATGGAGCATGATCATCGGTTGGTTCATTTTTAAAAATAGTATATATGTTAAAATCCAGGTATCTCGATCCATTTTGTCAGCATATCCGGAGTTTAAAAACTAGTTTAGTTATATAGTGACGCTGTATTTAATGAATTCCTTGGGACCATTAGTAATACGTATAATAGCATCACATATAAATTTATCTTTATTCTCATTAAGATGTTTTGTTGTTGAGAAGGTAATGGTTTTTGTTTGTAACATTCTTGTTGAAATAGTAGATGTTGTCCTGCATATTCGAGCTTTAAATATGTATATCTTATAAAAACATGCAGCAGCAAATGAAACTAAACTTTTCGGATCTTTATATATTTTATTTAATCTCTTCTTTCTTCAGTAAATGTATTAATTTTACTTCTCTCTAGTGTTGATACTGGTTCTAATTCGTTTTTTGTGTGTTCAGTTCACCCATGTATAATACAACACGTATTGCATCCTCTCTACTAAGAGGTTAAGCAACAGATATATCAACCAGAAGATCATGTTAGTAGTTTTGTTTTCTTAGTTCTTTCCACTATTTTAACAGTCGCTATAGCAGTTTGTTGTAATGTAGGACGAAAAAATTCAGTTCTTCTGCGACATTTTCGCCTATGAGACTTTTGACGCTCTTGTAATTCTTGTCTGACAAAATCACGGACCGGACGATATTTCCTAATTGCTTCTAATCTTTCTCGTGCTAATTGATCTAAGCTATTCTAGCTGTGTAAGAATCCATAATATGGCATATAATAATGATTTAATTACTCAAACTTTAAGAAGACCCAACCTCAATGACGTGTCCCGTAAAAGGCAGTATAATCGCGAACATTTTCGACCAGGGAAAGATTTATTTTTAAAATGGAGCATATATTTTTTTTTTTACAAATGAACACTTCTGTCTTGAGGTCTGTTCTCCCCTTCTGCTGCTCATTTCGTAGGTTCCGTGACCATTCAAATGATACACATGTACCAAGTATTTTTTCTTTTCTTTTCGCAAAACAAAAATAACCATAACAACAACAAAAAACCATGCACTGTTATTTTCACATATTGCTTTTGCGTTTGTTCGATGGCCAATTACTATGGATTAAATTTGTAGTCGTTAACGGATACCCCTTGCTCCCAATAAGCGCCCCCAGGGATTATAGATATTTTTTAGAACAACTTCATACGTTAACTGTAATAAAAGCTGGCTCAAAAAAATTACTGTTTTTATTCCCTTTACCTCCCCTGGATTGCTGGATATTTGAATAGATACATGGTTTCACGTATGCGTATGTATGTATGTATGTATGTATGTATGTATGTATGTATGTATGTATGTATGTATGTATGTATGTATGTATGTATGTATGTATGTATGTATGCATGCATGCATGCATGCATGCATGCATGCATGCATGCATGTACGTACGTACGTATGTATGTATGTATGTATGTATGTCTTTCCTTTTCTTGCCGTAATTTTTGTTGCATTAGCTTGACATGAGAGATAACTTACAAGCTTCTCTTAACCATGTACGTCGATATTTTACTGCGAAAGCGATCATTAAAATCAATATGGATATTGACAGTCACATGACACATATGACATTTTGTTACAACTAAGTTTTAAAACTTTTTAATCAAACATATACATAAGTAGATGTTAACCGACATCCAGTTACATAATATTAAGGTAACTGGATGACAATAAATATAAAAACAAGAATAAATTAAGTGTCTTAGAGACCGTGTGTGTGTGTGTGTGTGTGTGTGTGTGTGAGAGAGAGAGAGAGAGAGAGAGAGAGAGAGAGAGAGAGAGAGAGAGAGAGAGAGAGAGAGAGAGAGAGAGAGAATGGGTAAGTGTGTAATAGAGAGAGTCTATTTGTGTGTGGGATTTTTTTTAAGATAAACCTTAGTAACTACTGCTGATAACGGATCATTTTGCTTCCTGCAACAGAACGTGCATTCAAATGTCAATATCACGTCGGTTGTCTCACGTGCACGTGCCTATACATGTATGAATGTTTCAAGATTTTCTGAACAAGTATGTTCATTTATTCGGGATCAAGTATGGAAAATCGAGGGATTCATGTAAGATTGATGCTGGTATTTGGAGTTTCTAATCAGCAGAATAAAAGTGGTCTATGTCTATTCATAAAGCTTTTGCTTTTATTTAGAACTATTTATTTGTGTATTTATTGTTTGTCGTTATTTTTTTGTCATGATGCTTTATAATACAGTAATACGTGATGGCTATACCGTGTCAATTCACTTGTACTAAAGTACAATGCCAAAAACAAACTAAGGAAGCTCAGTCGGTCACATCCGATGGCATGGTTCCAACCGTTAATTTTTGTTTCGAGTCTGAAAAGCTAACCAATGAGACACCGCGGTTTTTAAGTACCAGTCACGGTAGTAGTAAACGATAATTTTTCTCTGTATAGGCATGAGTGTGTATGTGTGTTTATGTGTGTCTCTAATATTTTACATAAGCGAAGTATGACGTAAAATCTATTAAAATTATGGTGCAGTAAAAAAGACAGTCAGCTTCATTTTATCATCATTTTGCACGTGGGCTACCCTTCACCACTCTCTTCTACCCATCGGCATTGCCAGTTTCTTCATCTTATTGTAACTGTCACTGTAATTCCGGGAATGATAATCTGTGTGTTTGTCCTCTGATGCAAAAGGCGGAGAGTGCCGGCCACCATTACGACCAGTCTCGTACTCTGTTTGATTCTCCATTGGTGGACGGCTTATGGCAAAGTTGTCATAATTTGTGCTCTTCGGCTGTCTTATTGCCTGCTTGTTGACCGGAGCTGATTCATAAACTTCTGGTGAATCTAGAGGTCGCTTCTCAAGGTCATTGTAATTATTGAAGGGCTTGGCTATCACCACGTGCACCTAATTTAAAAATGGTTGTTAAAATATGAATTTATCGAAGTATGGCAATTATTAATGTTTACTGGAAGTGTCTTTTTTGCAATTGTCTTAATTGTAACAAAAATCAGGGTTGGCAAGGCACTTAAATTGTGCAAAGTCTGTAATTAATACTTTCCATATATGTCAGACGATATAAAGAACGACTTCCTAATAAAAACAAAGTATCTTTACAAATGCCTTTGCTATAATTTAATTGTATTATTTTAGGTAGAATAACTTAGACCGATGTTTGTAGGCCTTGCAGCGTTATCTAAATGATTGATTTCTGAAAGGAGATGAAGGGTGTTAAAATGCAAGACAAAGCACAGAGTAAATAAACGTTGGTACACTCGTTTTCAGGTTTATGTGATTTTTGTTGGTCACTACATCGATGCATTTTGGCACTATTACTTAAATTGTGTACCACACAAACTATTTATTGTTATTAATTAATTAATTAATTATTAATTCTAACTAATATGTTTACCTAGATTACATATAAACGATAGGTACTAAAATATGTAATCGACTGCCACAAGAACAAGCAATTAAATATTCTCAGTTTCTTCACTAATAATGACAACATGCAAAACATTTTAAAGATGTTTTGAAACGATTGACCTCAGCATTACAATAGCATGCGTATGAGGTAAATTTAAACTGAATGTACATTTCTTTATACTAATGTCAATTTTTGATGAAGGTTCCAAAACTAATACAAAATTAAAATTGCTTCTTCTAGTGGCAGTTTATTCATTTTTGAATTTATTTTTAAATACATATTTGCAATTACAATAACGCATTCAAAGTACTAGTGTCAGTTAGAAATGATTTAAATTTGTTCGCATTTAAAAGTAATTTCGTCCAAATACGCGGTGTAAAGACCAATACAGGCTCATAAATTTTAAGATGCCCGCAATCAACTATTGGTTCTTGGTATGTGCTTGTTGTCTGGGTTATTTCTGTGTAAATATGAAAAGTCGCTTACTCTTGTCTGGTTGACTGGCGAGCAGCAGCAGCAGATGGCTGATGCGATAAGTGCGAAGATTGTTTCGTTGAACGCGAAAAAGCTGATCAATATAGGCAGGCACCACTGGTAGGTGTTGGGCACGTTCTGAGCTCTCTAAAAAAGCAAAAACCAAATGCATGGGTACAACGAGCTAAATGTGTTAGAATTGTTAACTTGGGCGTTGTTTTGGTTTGGTGTTTTATGTCACAGAGACAAAACTGAGTAATTTAGCACGCTCTCATTCGAATTTGGAAATTCAGATACATAAGACACGGTGTATATAAATGGAAAGAACCTTAAGATCACATTTACTTTTGTCAACAAAGAGTCTCTAATTAAGAAAATAACATGAACATTAAGAAAACATATCCATAACAAAAGTTTAATATACATCATATGCTATATATTATTCTAAAACGGTACATTTTTTGACTCAATGATATTTTCATATGCCTTAAAATCATGACATTCAAAGCACATTCTAGTATTCTAGATACCTTATGCAGAGAGAGAGAGAGAGAGAGAGAGAGAGAGAGAGAGAGAGAGAGAGAGAGAGAGAGAGACTTACGAGTACTGCGATAACAACCTCAATAGCACAACATGCTGGTCCAAACATTACAGCGCATAGTATAGACAATATGAGAAAAGACAATTTCTGCAACAAAAAGAATTTATTGCTACAATTATACATCAATACTCATTTTATAATTAGGGAGTACCCTTACACCGATACATCCGTAATCGTTTTATAATTAAGCAGTACCCTTACACTTATACATTCAAAATAGTTGATAATTAGGCAGAACCCATACACTTATACATCCATTATCGTTGCTAATTAGGCAGTACCCTTACAATTATACAACCATAATCATTTCATAATTAGGCAGTACCCTTACACTTATACAACCATAATCATTTCATAATTAGGCAGTACCCTTACACTTATACAACCATAATCATTTCATAATTAGGCAGTACCCTTACAATTATACATTCATAATCGTTGATAATTAGGTAGTACACTTACACTTATACATCCATAATCATTTCATAATTATGCAGTATCCTTACACTTATCCATCTACAATCATTGGGCAGTACCCTTAGACTTAAACATCCATATTCATTTCCTGATTAAGCAGTACCCTTAAACTTATAAATCAATTATCATTTCATAATTAGGCAGTACCCTTACACTTATCCATCAATTATCATTTCATAATTAGGCAGTACCCTTACACTTATCCATCAATTATCATTTCATAATTAGGCAATACCCTTAAACTTATACATCAATTATCATTTCATAATTAAGCAATACCCTTACACTTATCCATCAATTATCATTTCATAATTAGGCAATACCCTTACACTTATCCATCAATTATCATTTCATAATTAGGCAATACCCTTACACCAATATATCCATGATCAATTCAAAATTCGGCAGTACCCTTGGACCTATACATCCCTAAAAATGGCATAATTAGACAATACGATTACATTTATACAATACATCCAAGACGTTCGCTTAAAACATTAAATCAGAAATATTGTCGCTGTTCTGTATTTAAAAAGACGATGTTGGTGACGTGACGAATATCGTTATAAAATCCATTTCTTTAGTCAAGAGTTACAGTTGACATAACTACGTAATTTATCATATAGTCAGTTAAGTTCTAACACCAACACAGTCATATATTACTGGAATATTTTGTTTTCTTTTAATTCTTAGTTTATACGCTGCTTTCATACGGGAATAGGGTAAAAACCATGACCGTGGCCAAAGTAGCCCTTCATACAGGAAGAGAGTAATTATTAAGGCCGTGGTCGAAGCAGTGCTTTCACACATGACGAGGCTAATTACTAAGGCCGTGGCCGAAGCAGTGCTTTCACACATGAAGAGGCTAATTACTAAGGCCGCGGCCGAAGCAGAACTTTCACACAGAGAAGAAGTTAATTACTAAGGCCAAAACAGTGTTTTAATACCGAAAGAGGGTACTTACTAAAACAGTGAACAAAGCATTTCTTTGATACAACAATGGTAATTACTAACAGCATGGCCAAAGCAGTTCTTTCATACAAAAAGATGGCACTTACTAACACCGTAGCCAAAGCAGTGCTTTCATTCAGGACGAGGGTAATTAGTAAGGCCTTAACAAAAGTAATGTACTCGTCAAAGACATTATACCCATGTTAAATGCAGGCGTTAATACTGTTGTCATGTTCCTTGGACTAAACTTTGTCTATGCGCAGCAGCTAGATGCCAAGAACGTGTTAAGTTGTTGAGGCGGTAGGTTATGCATGAGTGCTTCGTCGGAATAATAACATTATTTCGGTCACGGGTTGAGAAACTGTATGATAAATAAATGTTCCCATAGAATTTGATACTTTAATAATGGTGTCATTACCTGATATCAATAGGTATTTGACGAACACTTCTAAAATACTTCTTCTAAAGAAGAAAATGGACATGGAAAACAGTTTTAAGCTACTGAATCTTTAATAAATGTACTCATATTAGAGAATATAGTTTATTTCATACTTACAAAATAACTCAGTGTTTGTCTTTGCTTGCTTGACATGCACGTTCCCGTCGATCCGCACACAACAAACTGTTTAAAATATAAAGAGAAACAAATGTCAAAATGTATTTTTGATTATTTCCGTTATTGTGAAAGAATAAATAAAGCAATTTAAAATTTCTTTACAATGTGTACCTATATTATGACAGAATAAAGTTAACCATATGTCTCTACATAATATGTCTCCAAGATAATACAGTTGCTACAGTAATGGGATAAAGATAGATTATACCTAATTGTGAAATTAGGTACATACATAATTGATCTGCGACACACAACATAAAAAACAACAACAAATATGCAAGCCTATTCTACAAAACTGTTTTTCTTTTTTCTTATCTTTCTTCTTATTTATTTAAATTGGAGCAAATTTACTGCCGTTTAAACTGAGATGGCATTTTATTATGACTGTAACAATTTCATGCTGAACGTTCGAAGCTATTTATTTATAAAGGAGATACGTTCATTATATAGTCAACCGAAATGCACATGCCATTTCTGGATACGGAATAGTAACCACTAGTACAAAAGGAGGTAAATACACTATTAAGACGAAATGAAAACAATGGATAGAAAGAAAGAGAAGAAACAGACACACAGAGAGACAGACAGAAAGAACTTGCCCAGAGGCCACACCAGATCGGCGTCGAAATGATCGTGAGAGAAGTGATGCTTTCTTTGAGAGAAGTGTCGATGTCGTTGGAATTAGCAGCTTGGAGGAACATATAGAGACACAAGTCTATTATCCCTAGAACGATGCAGATGACACCGGCTCCGATTTGAAATGATCCCAAGATCTAATATATATATATATATATATATATATATATATATATATATATATATATATATATATATATATATATATATATATATATATATATATATATATATATATATATATATATATATATGTATGTGTGTGTGTGTGTGTGTGTGTGTGTGTGTGTGTGTGTGTGTGTGTGTGTGTGTGTGTGTGTAAAGCAATATTATGTGCATTTTAACAAAAGGAAAGCTGCTTCATGACTGAGTGAGGAAGCCGCGATGGGCACAGTGATTATTAGTAGATTAGCTTGCCGGATTCGTAACCAGAATCGTGCAGTTTTAAATCCTAGTAAGCCGCTCTTGAATGTCTCCAGGAAAGGTAATAACTAAAACTGTATCAGCAGAATACAGCCTGATATTCCGTTAAACACCAAGAATTGATTCACACAAGTTACATTAACACAGTACATCCCGATGTTCCGTTAAACACCCACAACCAGTCCCGGATTACCCATTAGGCAGAGTAGGCAACTGCCAATGGGCCCCGCGACTTTTATGGGCCCATCAGGGGCCCCCATGAGACCGTGACCGTGGGTCTGGGGCCCCAAAAGTTTGACTGCCTATGGGCCTCCACGGTGCTTAATCCGGCGCTGCCCACAACTCAGATCAATCGTGCAAGAAATTAATCAATGTTCATTTATGTCAACAATATACATAGGGGAACCTGGATAAACTCCGGCTTTTAGAAACAATTCATAAGTTTTATATATGCTTTACGAGCGTCCAGTCTTAGTTGCACGAGAAAAGTCTTTATTAAAGAGGAACAATTGGAGAGATTTATTGATTTGAAATACATAAGTTCAGAACCGAACTTAAGCTGATTCCATACAGTGCGGTTTTATTTAGGGAGCGCTCTACATATATTATAAACTTCTGAGAGAATGACAGGTGTAAAGTGAATATATCTGCATTTGCAACATGCACAACAGAGAGATTACCGGCATACCTTTATGTTAATATAGGGTTGTCTGACTGAAACGTCTTGGATATAAAACTTGTGGAAATTGTACATGATCTCAACACAGCTAACCAAAATGATAGTTCCCATATGCTGGTAAAATCAGACTGAAATAGTCTATAGTACACAATCTTAACCATTTATTAAAATAGGGAAAACGAATTTTGCCAAACCAGACAATACCATGTGTTGAAAGTGTAAGAAATGATTTACCAAATATGTTAAATGCTTTTTAAAAATAAAAAGTATATGCAATTATTTTTAAATTTACCTTTAAAGTCCGGGATGTGAAAATTATCACATCTGAAGTAAGACAAAATTGTATTCTCTATAATACATATTACACCCATCTATCATACATCACAATAAAGGGTATTAAAAATTATTTTAACGATATATAAGATATACAACGTCTTTTAAAATAATCAGTACAGCTAGTGGAGAGAAACGGTAAATCCTTTCTCGTTATAAATCGAACCCTGTGCAAAATACGAATATGTTGTGCGCCACCTAGTCAAAACTCAAAATTACTATATTAATAGTATTCCCAAGAGTGCCTGCATATAGGATACTTTGTTTGACTTTGATAAGTTCAAACCACAGCAGACCTTATACAACATCACTGCCATAATGTATGTCTGGCGACAGCTGGCAGTCCTTCCATTGGCAATATGTAGAGAGGGATGAGGAGTTTCAAAGAACGTTATGTTGACGTTAACAAACTGAACAACGGCTGTACTAACTTATAAGACGAGTCCAGCTTTATACTGCACAGACCACGATCTGTCGTCGCATGATGCAGATATGGGTCTTTGCATTTTGTTATGAGCAATATAGTAGAACAAACAGCACAGATCATGATCTGCGCCGCTTTATACAGAGATAAGTCAGGATCTATATTATTTGCAGTTTGATCTGATTTGTAAACAAGTATAATCGGTGTGCCTATTATTGTCAGTTCCACAATGTCAGCAGAACGTAGTAAAAATCTCTTCAACTCTCCATCGGTGATTAATGCAAATATATTAACCTTAATTTGTTTTTGTTTGTTTATATTTACGGTACGATCGTGTTATCTTTTTTGTAACACTTAGCGCTGAGACAGACACAGACACAGACATATATACAGAGAGAGAGAGAGAGAGAGAGAGAGAGAGAGAGAGATAGAGAGAGAGAGAGAGAGAGAGAGAGAGAGAGAGAGAGAGAGAGAGAGCGGTTGTTTGGATCAGATTTAAACAAATAATGATGATCTTGGATTAAAACAATTTAGATTAGTCTAATTTTTTCAGTGTGAACATATATATATATATATATATATATATATATATATATATATATATATATATATATATATATATGTGTGTGTGTGTGTGTGTGTGTGTGTGTGTGTGTGTGTGTGTGTGTTAAAATTTCCTTTTTTTTTTTTAGAAATGTGTGCATTTTGAAGATTTTATTTCAAAGATACATATTTTATCTGATGTATTATTTACCTTGAAAGCAGAGAAGGGAAAGTTACCCAGGTTGGACGTTTCCACTCCCTCCACCTCCTTGAAGTACTCAATTGAATTCTTCTCCATTCCGTGTTTACCTTGCATCAGTTTCAGAAATCTGTAATACAGTTGTATGTTAATAAAATCAAGAAAAGCTTCTAATCGTTCCTGTACTATTGTGGTGCTGTGGTTACAACCATTGATGCTACTTCATGCTGACGATGATAATAATGCTATTGCTGCCGTTGTAGCTGTGTATGCTGCTGCTGATGCCGCTGTCACTACTACTACTTGTACTACTATTAATTGGAATCCGCCACTATAGTTCTGTTGAAATTGGCTGCTAAAAATGTATTAACGTGAAAATGTGTCTTTACTCTCAGACTACAAAATTTAATTGGTATCAGCATAACTAATTTTTTTTTTATATCTTCGTACATTTCTTAAGTCAATAAGTCTTTTTCGAAAATGGCATACATTTTACATTTGTCAGATTACTGTTAAACATAAGAATGGCTAAATTTTATTATATTCTGTAGTATTATTCTAATGATAGACTGAAATGTTTGAACAGGTGAAACAACGTGATTCGAGTCTATTTGAACAATTGTAGCAACAAAGGTATAGTTCAGGTATATTTACATGGATGTAGCAACAAACCTATAGTTTAGATCTATATACAGGACGATACGTATATTATGAGGAATACGTACACAGCCATTTGAATAAGCCTAGGTCCAGGGTGTATAGATATTAATACATTGTTATTTGGAAAGAGTAAGGAGTGAGGTAGTCTTTATTTGCAAGATAATATTTATGTTTTGTCTCAGCATGGAAATAAAAGTAATAAAATCCAGAAGAGGTGCAGAAGATTAAATTCTATGAGATGTGAATTTTAATTTTTTAATAAACTATCCCCGAGTATTTAAAAACCTATCAATTGTCCGGAATGGCTATACACTATATGTATATATGATTGGTCCATTTACATGTTAGATTAAAATGGATTACTGTTTATAATATATGGATTTTAACTAATCAGAAAGCTGCTGCCAGGTTTAATTTTTTTTTTAAAATTTTAATTTATAAATTAGACTCTTCAATCGTCATAACGATCACTTGTCCCTAGTGTCTATGAATGATTTCTAAACATACTTGTTCCTCTTCAATCTATGATTTATGACAGATTTACCTTATGTAATTTTACTTACTGTGTATTATCTTTCATTCATCCAATCAGAAACAGTTATCAGGATCCCTCGCTCTTTCCAAAAAAGTGACTAGTTTACTTGGCTTCCTCAGGCCTCAGGCTTAAATAATTTTAGGCATTCCATTTTAGTTCTAAGATTAGATATCTTGCCACAAATAAGATATATTCCCCGAATATGTTTCATGAATTCTACATTTATCAGACTAGAGTACTATAAGAGGTGACTAAACGATTTACCTACCGGAACCTCTATTGCACACTAAAAATGATCCGTTTTTGGCAGCTATATAAATACCAAATTGAATTATTTTCAAAGATGGTTAAAAGCACTACCTTTCAATATTTTTTTATTTTGTTTTTTATTCTTTTTTTAATACATTGTTGATCATTCGATTTGACTGAAAAGAAGGCAGTATAGTATTTAATCACCCAACATTTTGCTGTTATCATTCTACGCTAAGGAGCCACGTTAACGTTGAATGGTGGAGTCTTCCTGCTAATTAAAAAATAATATTTTAAAAATACAAGAATATATTATATAAAAATCATCTTTTTCGACTTCAGGAACAAACTTAGAGACCTAGTAATGTTTTGTATCTTATATGTTTTCAGCATGTTTTTATGTTTTCCAATTTCATAGTTTTTGTTATTTGTTTTTCTGTAGTGTAGTCGTATCATTATAGATGTTGGAAAGCGCTTAGAGCTTCTAAAGATTAGGCGCTATACAAAGTCCTCATTATTATTATTATTATTATTATTATTATTATTATTATTATTATTATTATAAACAATACGAAAATCATTATCATCACTGATATCTCAGAACTTCAAAACATTTAATATGTCAAAATAAAAAAGACATATTATTGTTATTTTACTTTCTGTTTAGGATTATTACAAGTATGACTTGATTTGGTTTATCGATAGAAATCTACCTCGGATAAAATTGGATTTTTCTTTTTACCTTACAATATCACATTTTTGTATTAATAACCTCATTTTCATTCTTTTTACTGATTGGTACAATTGTTTTGTTAATGACTAGTAGTAGTAGTAGTGGTAGTAGTAGTAGTAGTAGTAGTAGTAGTAGTAGTAGTAGCAGCAGTAGCAGTAGCAGCAGTAACAATTAAAGTAGCAATAATAGTGTTAGTGCTGCTAATATGTCATCACAACAACCATCATCATTATCATAGTCTTCATCATTGCTGCCACCACATCCATCTAATTTAAGCTTACAATTACCTTTTGTCATAAGACAACACGTTTTCATTTTTCTTTGGACGACTGAATTCCGAGTACCCGAGATGTCCAAACACAAGTTGCGCCATGCTTCACATACAAGTTACAACCAGTATGATCACAGTTTTATTCCAGTAATCTAAACACGAATAACTCTAATGTTAGTTCTTCAAGAATCGCAAATTAAAAATCTAATATTTTTCGCGGGTTGAATATCTCCTATTTATATAGTATAACTTGCGCGTCAAAACGTTTATATTCCTCCAGAAAGCATAATTTGCGTGTTTTATCACAAACGATATGGCATCAACCATCTACTTGTTTTTGTTCCTCCTTTTATCTTTCTAACAACATGCATTATGAGCTGTACAGTCCTCTATTGAGAGTCCTTAAACCTTCCATTGCTCACTTGAAATCCTGTAGAACTTTCCAGATCTGACTAAAATGTTTGTTTCTTTCTTGTTCGATTCAACGATTTGTTTGCTAATCAAAAGAATCTTGTTTTTATAAACACCAGGTAGGACATAAAACGCGGCAATGGCCTTGTTTACATTTTATCTCCTTGTATGAATGGGATTCACTCTGATGTATTTATCCTGGAATTTAATTTTGAAAAAAATTCAGTGACAAGGACTTGAAATATAAAGTATTTGTATTGGCCTTTCGCTGCTTAAATAGTCACTGGTGGTCCGTGTTACTGTCCATTTTAATGTTTGTTCATACCAAAAGCAGAGATGCGATGCAGTTCTTATATATGTCAGCAAGGTAATTAAGATGAATTAACGATAGAAACCATTTATGGAAACGAGAGTCAAATATTAATAAAAAGACTGCCTGCTGTGTCCATGTAAAGGAAAACCCCTTTTATGCCAAATCGATAAAGTTGCGTTCATTATTCCTCGTTCCGCAAGTATATTTTGAAACCCGCTTACAACCGCTGTACCGTTGACTTTAAAATGATGAAAAGTTTAAAAGAAACCACGAATCGTTCTCTAAAGCTAGATTAAAAACGGACCCCTTTTAAACTCCTTGTAAATACATGACTTGGATACGTATATTTCTTTTCTTCTGTTGCTCATTTCGCATATTGTCAAGCACAACGTTTCTTGCACATCAGATTATGCATTTTCAGTACTTTTTAACATCGTCGACATTATCATGCCAAAATATATAAACTTGCAGATTAAAAAATATTCTTTGAGAGCTGTGACTTTTAAAGCCTGCACAAATTTGCAATTCATATAACAGATGATATCTAACACATACTGTAGAAAACACAAAAGCTAAACAAAATAGTGCTTTCTCCATTCCTGAGTGAAATTAATGTTCTGCTGCATTTATTTGACAACGAAACCAAGTAAAATATATAATTCATAACTAAGCGTGACCCCTCCGTCACTGGTAAATTTGAATGTAATATTGGGCAATTCTGATTCCTTTAAATGGGTCCAAGGCACTATTAGGGTTTTGACATCGTCTGAATTGTGTGGCATAATTGGGATACCAAGGTGCTAAGCGTAATCACCAGGTTACTATATCGTCCGAGTAATCCTATATTGTTAATATTCCAAAATTTTGCAATTTCATTCTTTTCGGCATTTATCACTGTATCGAAGTTGGGAAACATTGCAATATACCAACATAAACTAAAACCACAGAATATAGAGAAACGTGAAAATGTATATAAACATGGTAATTTCACTATGTACCTAATTTTATACACAAACAACAATTACCGAAAGATAAATAAAGAAGCAATTGCTATTATAAAACTAACCATCGGTAAAATGTGAATTTTAGCACACTTATATATATATATATATATATATATATATATATATATATATATATAAGTTTGCTAAAATTCATATATATATATATATATATATATATATATATATATATATATATATATATATATAATTTTACCGGTCTTGCTTATTCTTTTTCACAAATACACGCACGCGCGTATCTCTCTCTCTCTCTCTCTCTCTCTCTCTCTCTCTCTCTCTCTCTCTCTCTCTCTCTCTCTCTCTCTATATATATATATATATATATATATATATATATATATATATATATATATATATATATATATATATATATATATATATATATATATATATATTGCATTCCTCCAATACGAATATTGTCCCATATTCCATTTTTATGCTTGAGTCAGTGTAAGCTATTTTCCATAGATGATGCATTTTTAGTCCTGGATTAATTTTTAAAAATCTACTGAATCCCTCTGATGGATTTCTGATACTCATTTCATGTTTTCTCTCCTCAAATATCTGTATTCTTGTCCCAATTAAGTTATTCCATGTTATTTTGTTTGGAAATTTTCCAGTGAAAATTAAGTTTTTGGGATAGTCTTCTAAATCATACATTTTGAGTACAGTATTTATTATATCATATATAAAAGAGTTGTAGCTAATGTTATGGGTCAAAAATCATATTTCCAACAGCCCAGAGGAAAGTCTTTTTAGCAGTTAAGTTTGCTGATGTTCTACACATGCGACCAAGGAATACGAGTTTTTGCTTATCTATGCGAGCTTCCATTGATATCATCCCCAAGCATGATGTCGTAGATCCAATAGGCGATCTTTGAGGGAAACCTTGTACTCGTACTCTCCGGGAGAAATATCGTTGTATTTTCTCCATTGATTCAATGTCCTGATATGACATATTAAACCAGAGTTCTGAGCCATACAAAGCAGACGGCAATATAACTCTTTCCCAGACTTTCACAGAAACTATAGGATTCATCTCATTTGTATTTATTCCAATTGAGTATAGTGAGTTTGTTACACGTTTAGCTTTATCGTAGGAATAGACTATACGATCATTAGTTTTCATTGATTGTGAAAAGGTAACTCCTGCATATTTCACTTTTTTTTTGCTCTAGGAATATTCTGTGATCCCAGAGTAATTCCTTCTGTGCATACTGATAAGCTGTAATCACGAGTATTTGCAATCCATTCAGCGTAGAGCTTTTTAGAGTAGTGTCGTCTGCCAGGAGCATGCCAGGTATGTTCATCTGATTCACTGTTATCCCGCAATTAGTCATTACTAATTCATTCAATAGGTCGTTTATGTACACGAGAAATAAAAAAGCCGACATTACACGCCCTTGTCCAACGCCTCTCCTTAATGGAAATGTGTTCGATATACATCCTCTACACGCTACACAGGCACTTGACTGTGTGTAGGAATGGATGATTATTCTCCATATTTTTGCTCCATATTTTTGCATTAATTCCTAATATTTTTAGTTTTTTTTTAGTAGTCCACAATGCCATAGTCCATCGAATGCCTTTTCGTTATCCAGAGAAACAGCATATACATTAGAGTTATGATTAGTAAAGTACATCAAACATTCTTGAAGAGTAAATGCAGCCGAGATAGCTCCAGCCTCCTTACGAAATCCAAATTGATAAGGATGTGGAAAGCTTATTTTGTCTAAATACTTTTGAATTCTGGTCATCAATATTTTTTCAAACAATTTTCCCAGACAAGATGTTAATGATATACTACGATAATTCACCGGATCCTTTTTATCGTTACCATTTTGTTTGTATATCGGTATAATCATCCCACATCTATATACATTAGGTAAATACTCATACTGGATCATGTAATTAAAAAGAGCAGATAAATGTCTGATTAAATATTTTCCATCATACTTTAAGTGTTCATTCTATATGCAATCAATGCCTGGTGATTTTTTTGTTTTGTTTTTAGAGACTTGATATGCTGCAACACTTCTTCTTCTGTAATATTATTACATTTTATGTTATCAGTCTCTAGTTTTGCTATCTTCGTACATATTCTTCATTTTGATACAATCATCATGTTCCTCGTCTGTTGTACCACTTAATTTAGAAAAAATATAGTTTCCATAGACTAACACATTCATCCAAATTATTAGATTCTACTCCTCGAAATGCAATGTTACCAATATCCGATTTATCTTTTCTATTTTCCCGTATGACTGCATAGAATTAGTCTATTCCCATTTCTGCACTCTTTTCTATCTCTTCAAATATACACTCTTTATATACCTTTTTTTCTAGCCTATGTTTCTTTCTAAACTTTCTTTTCACGTCCTTGTATATGTTTTTGATGTTACACTCTGTGCTTCTATGTTTAGTACGGTATGCGTTCTATATCACCACAAACCTTTCTGTTTAAAGCTTCTTTTTGAAAGAATGTTTTTTTTTACCCCCCATAATATATTGAAAACGGCACCCAAATATGTTGTCTTCCATGTAAAATATCTTGTGGCAAGACGTTGCACAAAAGAAACTTTAATAATAACGGTCAAAAATGGTTAAGTAATGTAAATGATATGACAACAATATTGCATACTAATAACATGATGACTCATATTGTTCTCAATATTCCACAATATTCTGCGACTCAGACCTTCTGTAGGACGAACCGTTGTATGACGCAGCTCAAGGGACTGTATCAGATTTCTTGACAATTGCATTACTGTTAGGACTGTATCAGATTCCTTGACAATTCCTTTAATTTTAGGACTTTTACAGATTCCTAGACAACTCAGTGGATATCAGGATTCTATCAGATACCTCGAGAACTCAATTACTGTGGAAAATATATTTAGAAACACTGTAAAACATTGTAGGGACAATATCACGTAAAGTAACGCATCCTATAAAAGTTCCCTGGATTTCCTATAAATGATGGATATGAACTGCTTAGAAAATATGGTCATAATTTCAGTTCGGTTTCATTTACGTATGTTTATTTTAATTACACAAGCGTACTATTACGTTGATCCCACCTAAAACAAGAATATAGAAAAATATTCTTGTAATTCTGGCACGAACAGTCAAAATAAATGACCATCGGAGTACTAGCAAAAACAACGGACTATAGAAATAAGTAAAAAAATAAAACCCTGAAACTTTTACGTTATATGATGCGGACCCCTGGAAAAAATGGAAATATTAGTTTTGTGATTGTGAAATTTTTATCATTGCTATAATATATAAAATCGGGCATCGTGAAATCAAATGGGCCAGAACATATTATTATTAATGTAAATTATTACACAAGCAGTCGCAAATATTGTATGACATTGGGTGTGAGAGGAAGGAATTTTAAAAAAACAAAAAAAAAAACAAAACAATCTTACTCGAAATATCATCCAGTAGGTTCAACTGCAGAGGAGTGGTGGCTGAGTGTTTAGGGTAATGAACTCTCAAAGGAAAGGGTACATGTTCGAATCCAGCCATTGGTCTAATAGCCTTGGCACTAACCTATATACTGTGTCATAAAAACGGCAAATTAAATCAATCATTCAGTTCTAATATTCAGCAAAAGAAATATCCGAGATTATTACAGGAACGAAAAGCGAAATTGGTTTTTTGATTTAAATGTGATGAAACATTCTAAGAATAATATATCTACAAATGTTCATGTAAAACAAACTAATATCGACCAATATGTGGAATGTATGTCTTGTAAATCCAGGTCATGTATAAACAGCATACCTCATAGCCATAACAAAATATATCGTATCATTCCAGATGCTTTTCAATAAAAAAAATAGTTCTTTGAATGAGTTAAAACATATTTCCAAAGCAGGAGTTATTCTATACATGTAATTCTACGTTACACTCTAGCTCAGAATGATGTTTAAAACACAGCAGAATATACGAAAAATAAAAAATAAATGATGGTTCCTATCATAATGCAATATCGTCGTTCATGAAAATATAAAGGCCTTCAAGTTAATAAATACTGGAGTGCACGCAACTTATCAAATACAAACAGAACAAAATCACTTTACAAAAATACAAGTTAATTCTTGCCTATAGAAGACCGTAGTTTGCAAGATTTTTTTCTTCATTAGAACTAAACCAAAAGAGAGTATAAAAATGATGTTTTTCATCGTCCAAACGTAACAGAATTAAGTGCTCCCCGAGTACGAATATGAGAACAAATGTGTATATTAGTAACTCTTACTCAAAATAATTGTTGTCTGTACGTTATAACACCCACATCGTATCAAATGATGTCATATTTTTCATAACGTTTATAACATGTAGCAAGCAATATGATGGACAAACACTTTAATACGTTTCTAATAGAAAACATCGTATGTATCATCGGTTCTCCTCTAATGTCTCAAAACATTTTAATACAAATATTCACTCTTTAAGGGACTTTTCTTATGTGCATGGAGAGATGAAGAAAATGATTACAGAAAGCTGCGTGATTCATCAAATAGATAATTTGTAACAAAATAACACAATGGCCTTAATTATAAGGCATTATACAAATTTGTTTAAAACTTTTAATAAAAGGATATATATATATATATATATATATATATAATGTGTGTGTGTGTGTGTGTGTGTGTCCTTACCTCTTGTCTACAAATTAAAATAAACCTAATATCCATAAGAACATTATCATTGTGTATTTTCTTGGTTTCGGTATAAATAGTTTGAGAATTAGCAGCAGTGGGTGATTTCTGTCAATAAAAGCACACCTATTTAAATTCAGCAAGTCACGGTGTTAGTATTATACGTGTCTTTTATTGATTTTTTAAAATTAAAAATTCGTTTGAACTGCTTACATGAACAAACGCAGTAGGAGACGCTACTTGTATTTCTAAGCATGGACAGGAGAATACAAATAGAGGTTACAGAGGACACGGATGTTACATTGGAATAGTGTTAAGTCAGAGTTTTTTTCTCTTAGGATATCACCACGTATTCAGAGAATTTCCTTTCTTTTCTACCTGCTTATGATTTACACCATGTACCGGAGTACTCGGCGACCTCTAACACTTGCTGTTCATTCACAATCACCTAGGGACGGATCGGCATGCCGATCGTGATCCGTGTACATCTAATGTCACTTGCACATTGCTCAGTACCGTGTTAGTCAGCTGAATTCAAATTTTGGGAAATATATGCAGTCTAACCAAAATGTGGACGAACTCTCGTAGTCCTGTATAGAAAGGCACCTTTTCATAACATGTGATGCAAATTTAACTCAAGTTGTATTCAAACATTTCAGGTACATATTGGGTCGTATATGATACTTAAGGTGTTTCAAAGATAAAAACTATTTACAAAAAAATATAAATTAGGAAGAATTATGAAGGTCATCACCATAAATGCTTGTTAGTGAGTCAGGTGTGTTAATGTTCGGTCCGTGGCGGAATATTTCTAATAGTGAGTCAGGTGTGTTAATGTTCGGTCCGTGGCGGAATATTTCTAATGTGTGCTCTACATCAAGGGTCTTAAGACTTTAACTAAACCGAGAGGCAATGCGCTGTGATGGTCAGAAACGCACTGATTTGTGAGCATATGATTTGAAATGGTCAGGAAAAATTTGAATTGTGAAAACTTATTTTGAGTGGGTTTCGATTTAAGAGCATAAAGCGCTTAGGACGATGCCCAACAAAAACTTTGTACTTCCATCAACATCAGTATACATAAACACTCACAAACGTCATATGGAAGATATGCATAGATTGGGGTTCCTATGTCAGGCATTGTATATATATATATATATATATATATATATATATATATATATATATATATATATATATATATATATATATATATATATATATATATATATATATATATATATATATATACTTAATGCGGATAAGAAAAATGAAATCATATTTCGTTGATATCAAGATCGTTTTCTGTCTATTCTAAAGGTTTTATAGAAACGCATACTTATCAAACTGAATGCGTCAGAGTTGTCGACACTGCAACTATACTGTAAGGATTACCGGTACAGTCCTAGCTGACGACAGGAAGACTGGCTAAATCTTGAACAAAATGATCGACCATATGTAATCCCTCAAGATTAGTCACTAAGTCAACAAAATCCCTTAAAGACGTTTGTCACAGTAAATGCGAAACACTACTAAACTTAAAGCCATATGGATGGTCTATTACGAACAAATTGAATTTCATTTAAAATCTCTATGTTATTATCCCTGACAAAACAAAACTAAAAGGATTCACTTCAAAGAAATTTGTCAACATTATTGCTAAGATGAAAATATTAAATATCTTTCTATCCTGTAAAATGGAGGGATATTAGAAAACCAGTATTACACATGCCTGTGTTTGAGTCATTTTTTTTGTTGTAATTTTGTTTAATTGTAGAGTCCAACTATGGGTGCTACAGTGTCCGTTTTTCGGTAATGTAGCATTATAAAGTTTTTACGAAAGGTACCAATGTTGTTATTATGTTTGTGCGCTGATAGTGGAACTCACCCACAAATTAATCTCAGCAATCAAATCCAAGTTCCCACTTCCAATGGTCTGTTTTGACTATAAAAAAATTCAAAAATCCAAAACCAAAAAAGAGATATAAGAATTATTAAATACAAGGTTTGCATATTCTGGCAGTGTGAAGTGTCTACTAGCAATATGAATTGTCTACCAAAAAACAGTGAAATAAATAAGCATCATTATTGAATGCAATTTGTCTAAAAGCATGGAAACATTAGGTATCAATACAATTCAAAACTGTAGTCCATTATTACGGCACAACGAATTTCTTTTTTTAAATACAAATAGCATGCGTTAGATAGATGTATTATTTTCTTTTTGTAAATACGTCTACTTAGCATCTTTCACTTTCACCTGTACATTCTTCTATTTCAGAAAAGGGCCATAACGGAGATTGTTGAAGTTAACTAACTCTATTACCTTCTGAAAAGGATTATTTTATTTTATTACTGCACAATTTGCAGCAGTATGTATGTATGTATGTATGTATGTATGTATGTATGTATGTATGTATGTATGTATGTATGTATGTATGTATGTATGTATGTATGTATGTATGTATGTGTTTGGGGGAGGGGGCGTGGGGTTGGGGGGGGGGTTCGGATGGATGGATGGATGTAAGTATTTATGTATGAATGTATGTATGGATGGATGGATGGATGGATGGATGCATATATGTGTGATTGTGGGTGCGTACGTGCGTGTGTGTGCGCTTCTGAAGAAAAGTATTCGTACGTTTTTATACATCGAGATTTTATAAAACAATGGAATATAGATGTTGCTTTATAAATGTTTAGATTGATTGTAACATTGCAAATAATGAGAATGGTATTGTGTGCCGCGATGGGTTGGGCTAATTGGATGTGAAATGTTTTGTGATTAATAAGAAAAGCATACTTATGAATACAATACGTTCTACAGTGATACCATGATACCAGTTTTGTACGGTAAGTTTATTTGTAGTTTCAAACTAAGAAATATATATATATATATATATATATATATATATATATATATATATATATATATATATATATATATATATATATATATATATATATATATATATATATATATATATATATATATATATATATATCTGTTATCAATCCTTAGAAATAATTTTGAATTTCTTATTCTTAGAAACAGATGTGATTGTCAGGGCAGATACATTATCTTAGATTTATTAGTTAATGGATAGTGATTCACACTAGTGAATCTATATGGTCATAATGATGATAATGCTGAGTTTTTAAAAAAATTGAAAGAGGATATTATAAATTTTGAAAATTCCTCTGTTATTATTTGTGGTGACTGGAATGTTGTTCAGGACATGGAGCTTGACTCATATAATATCTTGCATGATAAACACTCCATGGCCCGAGCAGCAGTCCAGGACATCAAGAATCAACTAGATTTACTGGATCCTTGGAGAACAGTCAATCCTGACAGTAGAGTATTTACTTGGCATCAGGCAAGCCCTGTGAAACAGAGTAGACTAGACTATTTTTTAATCTCTGAGGACATGTTTTCAAATTGTATGGACGCCTCTATTATTCCTGGCTATAAAACAGATCATTCAGCAATAACACTAAAATTATCTATATCTGCATCACCGAGAGGTCCTGGATACTGGAAATTCAATTCAAAGCTATTAAAGCAAAATGAATATATTCAATTGGTTAAAAATGTATAACCAACACAGTAGAAGAATATTATTGTGAAGGTGATAAGAAAAACCCACTTCAGGTGAAACTAACATGTAATAATCAATTGTTTTTTGAAATCCTTAAAATGATAATAAGATCAGAATCTATTATGTATTCACAAGCTAAAGCAAAACAGGAAAAAGAAAATTTCAGGAAAATAGAAGCTGAAATAAATACCTTACATGCTTTAGTGAATCAAAATAATAACCCCTCTACGATGAAAGAATTGAACAAAAAACAAGCGGATTTAGAAGAAATGAGGAAAAAAGAGGTGGAAGGTATAATGTTAAGATCTAAGGCAAGATGGTATGAATCTGGTGAAAAAACTCTAAATATTTTCTTAATCTCGAAAAGAGAAATTACACAAACAAAACAATAAAAGAGTTAACTAAGGAAGATGGAACAAGGGTAACAGATTCAAAAGAAATATTAAATCAACAGAAAAACTTTTATGAAAAATTATACCAAAGTAAAAACAAATGTAACTTTCAAACGCTTAACCACTTTTTTAACCATGATAAAAAAACTCTCAGATTTTGAAAGAAGTTCATGTGAAGGTAAGTTTACGTTTGAGGAATGTGGTTTAGACCTAAAAAATATGAAAATTGAAACTAGCCCTGGTTCTGATGGATTTACGGTAGAATTTTACAAATTCTTTTGGAAAGACCTAGGCGGTTTTCTCTTTAGGTCTCTAAATACTGGATATGATATGAATCATTTTTCAGAATTTCAGTCTCAGGGGATCATAACGTGCATTCCAAAAGAAGATAAAGACAGGAAATTTTTAAAAATTGGAGACCAATCTCTCTACTTAATGTGGATTACAAGATAGATTCAGCGTTAATTGCTAATAATGTTAAAAAAGTACTCCCGTCTATTATCAGTGACACCCAAAAAGGTTTTATGAAAGGGAGATTCATTGGTGAAAATACAAGACTGTTTTATGACCTGATGCAATACCTTGAGGAACAAAATGAATTTGGTCTTCTCCTATTGATAGATTTTGAAAAAGCTTTTGACTCAGTTGAATGGGACTTTCTGGAAACTGCCCTGAAGTCTTTTAACTTTGGAGAATCAATTTGTCACTGGTTCAGGCTATTTTGAAATAATTCAAAAAGTTGTGTTATTAATAATGGACATTTATCCCCATTTTTTAATTCTGAGAGAGGTTGTGGCCAGGGAGAACCTTTATCACCCTACGTTTTTATAATAGGAATCGAACTTCTTGCAATAGAACTAAAGAAAAACACAGATGTTACAGGCATTTTTTATAATGAAATGGAGTTCAAATTAGGGCAGTACGCTGATGATGCTTTTCTATTATTAGATGGTTCTCATTTGTCCTTGAGGACAACCATGCAGATTTTAAATGATTTTGCTTTGGTGTCATGTCTGCACTGCAATGTTTTGAAATCGAAAGCAATTTGGATTAGAAACAAAAAATATTCTAATGAAAAAATATGTCCAGAAATTGATATTAACTGGTCAATGACCAATTTTAGATTGATGGGAGTATATTTCTCTTTGAACTTGGAGGATATGGTGGAGCTTAATTATTCGATGAAGTTAAAGGAAGTTAAGAAACTGCTTGGCTGGTGGAGTAGAAGAAATTTATCCATTATTGGAAAAATTACTTTGATAAAGTCCTTGCTTTTGCCTAAATTCATTCATCTTTTTGCAGCTTTGCCAAATCCTCCACCCCATATAGAAAAGGAACTGAATACATTATTTTTCCAGTTTATTTGGGGAAGTAAAACTGAGAGAGTTAAAAGAGACACACTTATAGCTTCTTTTAAGGAAGGGGGATTAAATATGATTCACTTTCATTCATTTGTGTGTTATATAAAACTTTCCTGGATTAGGCGCCTCTTAATAAACGAAGATGGCTTATGGCAAAGACTGGTTTTTGAACAAATATTTGGAAAATTTGGAGGTATGCTGTTACTTTCATTAGGAAAAACTAAATTAAAAGTAATTTCTAAATTAATTAAAAATATTTTTTGGCGTGATGTTATTTATGCGTTATCTCAATGGAAAAATGAACCATCTACTGTCAATGAATACTTGTCTCAAGATATTCTTAATTTAGTGACTGTAGATAATTTTAAATCATACACAAGGTGGAGAACAAACGGTATTGTAATTATTCAACATCTTTTTGATGCACAAGGGTCTCTATTAAGTTTTGATGAAATAAAACAAAAAAACAAAAACAAATAATTTCATACAGTACTTTGCTCTTATTTCAAAGATCTCAGTGATGTGGAAAAAGAAAATTAAAACTTTCTTTGAAAGTGGAAATAGTTTTCTTGTAAATTTGGACAAAACATCCATCCTTAGGGTAAGAGCAAAGAATAAATTTATCTATAAAGACCTGATAAGAACCAAAATAATAAAGCCAAATGGTAAACAGGAAACTTGGTCCAAACAGCTAGAGTGTGCGATTGGTACAAATGAATGGACCAACTCTTTTGTTTCGGCTAGATCTTGTACAAAAGACACAAAACTGATTAGCTTTAACTATAGATTTCTCCACAGAAATATTGCCACAAACCAGTTTCTAAAAAAGATTAATTTAAGTGATAATGATAAATGTACCTTTTGTAATGAGGGAATAGAAGAAATTAAGCACTTATTTTATGACTGTTTAGTTACTGAAAACTTTTAGAAACTGTTGGTAGAATGCATCCAAACTTATGACCCAAATTTTCGAATTACACGAAAAGATGTCTTTATAGGAAATAACAACTTTGACGATCTTATTAACTTCCTAATTTTGCTTGCAAAATATGTTATATACAGATCACGTTGTGCATCAAAAAGCCCAAATCTTGCCTATTATAAAAATTGTGTTTTATCATATAAAACGCTGGAAAAATATGTCGCCAAAGTGAATAACAGAAGTGATGAGTTTAAAAGAAAGTGGACCCTATTATCAACTTTTGGTACATGAATTATTATTATTATTATTATTATTATTATTATTATTATTATTATTTTAAAATTTATATATTTATTATTACTTTTTTTAATGCAGTTTCAAGCATCTTGGGGTTTGTATGCGAGTATGACTTTGTGTACAATAATTGTGATTGTAAGTAAGTGTCTGTGTGTGCATGTGTGTGCGTGTTGTGTAGGGAACACATGTAGAGATCAGGACACAAAAGAATTTAAGATCATGCCCCATACGCCAGATCAGGTGGTGATGTAGGGGAATATGTAAAATCCTGATACCTTGTGTTCAATAATAATAATTAAAAAAAAATGAATACAATGCGTTCTACAGTGATACTATCATACCAGTTTTGTACGGTAAGTTTATTTGTAGTTTCAAACTAAGAAATATATATATATATATATATATATATATATATATATATATATATATATATATATATATATATATATATATATATATATGTTATCAATCCTTGGCATAGCTGTCCGGAAATTTTGACTCCATGTCTCAGTTTCTTATATGTGGATTTAAGTAACGGTTGATAACAAGCAAACTGTGTTTTGAAAAAGTGAAACCTAGGTAAATACTCGGCAATTATTTCATACATTGACAATCCTTGAAGATTAACTGTCGACTTCTAAAGTCAGAGTTGTATACAGTAACATGCCATCATTGTGTCTCATCTGTCATGAGATATACAATTTAGAACATATCATACCTGAATTAAGCATACTCTCACATACTCACACAGCAAACAATCCCGATGGAATTCAAGCAATATTACTCATCTCAAGTGCAGGAATGTATCCATTAGCCACGTCTGCCAGTAGTATTAGTAGCAAATAGGGGGTAAAATTGATCCCGTCGTTGCTTCGTTATTTTGGGGTTTAGCGTCATTTATCAGCGTAACATAGGATATACACAGCGGAGGAACAAAGACCCGCGGTAGGATACTGGCATGTTCTTTCACAGACCGGTGTTGACCGGACCGGATAGAAAGAGTTGAGATGGCAGCGATCGGATTGGGCGAGCACTTTAGATCACTTAGACACCCTCGGCCCTATACCATATTATGAAAAGGGAGTATGCGTTATGAGTGTCTATGGACATTTAACATGGATGACCGGTATGGAACCCATGGGAATTTAATAAGGATGGGCCAATGTGGTACCAAAATAACAGGGGTGGGATGGGAGGCACAATGGTACCCATCCATACAAACATCAACATTTCAAGACATTATACCTATGACTATAACATCGTTGGAAGTTTAGTGCATTACTATGCGTTCCTACGGACATGTAACAATACTGATAACGCTACGACATCCTATTCAAACTTATTGAAATTTCGGGAAATATGACCCCGTTATTGAAATTTACATTACAAATAAAAATGCGATGATTCTGCCAGCTATGGCAATTTAGCATAGCGCATTTTAGGTATTATGATAGTTTACCATCAATGTGTTAGCCCCTGTGTCTCTTTGAGATAATAACATTAGGGTTTGGTAGCAAACTATTGTGTTTCCCGTCACTGATTATGAGTCATACCGTGCTTCATTTAATTTTAGCGAGTTATCGTCCACTTTTGGAAATTACCATTGGTTGTTTTTGGGCAGTACGGGAACATGGCATTAACGATTATAGAAATATTCTTTATGGAAATATGACAATATGAGGAGTGTGAATTTGGTATGACTGGGATATTCAGGAAACTTAAACAAAATGAATTAGATAAATGAAAATCATAGACAATGATTACCCTGTACGAATCAGTGCTTATTCTGACTGACTACAACTAACTTTTATAGACAGACAATTGATGGTAACTAGTTTTTGCAAACCGTACCACGTTCAATTTAAGATTTCAGCCATTCAGAACAAATATATTTTCATTGTTTGCATATTTTTTTTACGAATTTTGATATTCATCGTCGATCAGACGACAAACATAAACTTAAATGAGCTCTTATACCTGATGGTGATCTATTTTATGAATGTGGGAAAACTTCTTTATGCGACTATAAATCTTGCTACCAGAGCAACAAAGATTTCAGCCTGTAAATTAATTTCGTATATAACGCAATAAAACAAGAATAAGAGCTGGAGCAACAGCAACAATACGGGCAACAACACCAGCAGCTACAGCAAGAAATATAGTTGCCTCTGTTTCTGAACTAGGTAGAGAGACTTAGGAAACTCACTTTTAACTGGCCGATATATGGACCGAGGATTTATGGGAAATTAGGTATGCAAGCTGTAGCAACCGTTTTGTGAGATAACAACAGTAAAAGACGCCTTTCTCAATGTGTATTTTCAATGTCTATTAATATGCTTTTGCTTGAATGCAAAAACAAAGGTAATATACACTACTCTGTTTTGGATTGTTGTAAGTTGTAAGAGCACTATTGTAAGTGTTGGATGTATGATTATGTGTATCATGTTCATATATATATATATATATATATATATATATATATATATATATATATATATATATATATATATATATATATATATATATATATATATATATATCGAATTTACAACCTGTGAGTTGACAATATGTAGCAGCGTTCTTGTCTTGTTTTCAAAGAGCGATGAGGATAAACTAAGCATTTGCTGGTGTGGCATTATATAGCCCAGTACGAGCTTTTATACAAACATTGCGGTTATGGATGAGGCATTATGCAGTGCTGAGTCCATAACCTCCTCAGTTAGCTGTGTCTTTCTCGTCCTATATTTTGTACCCATTAGGTACGGAAAATAGACATAATAATAAAGCTCCCAAAGAAATATGATCTTGGTAAGTACAACAATTGGATAGAGATCACACTATCATCTCTCTCAGGCTCAAATCGAAGACCATAACTGCCGTGATTTCGAAACGAGATATCATGCCTGACAAGATCTTTGTGCTAAGGCAGATTCCTCAACAATGCAATGAATGTAATACAAGTACGTGATATTTGTTAACTTTAGAGGGCATTTAGAAGGCATTTGTTAGCTTACATATGGAATAGTTTAAAACATTGTGGCATCTCACAGAAAATCGTCATCATCATCAGGGCAAACTATTTCCAATGCAGAATTGTACACAACAGCCATCTAACAAAAACTGGCGTTTGATAATGCTGTATTCTGTCACCATTCCTCTTTGTCCTTGCAGTGGACTGGCTGATAAAACATGTACATAATAGTGGAAACCAAGGCACAGAGTGAACTATGGCATAAAACAAATATAGTGGTAACCATTGCATCACTGATGAGATCGAAAAGATGGTGATGGATGGGGAACTGATGTCGAATGTTTTGTACTGAATAACACAGGGAAACTCTTCACTGGACACTAAAGGAAAGATAACAGAGGCAGTACAAAAATCCACTAATTTTAAATGTCATAATCTCAGGCGTGTCCCGTTGTGCTAAATTGTCCTTAAATCCGATAGTATAATACGTAATGTTAGGATACCATATAATATGGCCATACAATTCTCATTGATTTTTTGATAGCTAAATTATATATATATATATATATATATATATATATATATATATATATATATATATATATATATATATATATATATATATATATATATAAATATACACCTCTAAAAAAAATTGGTATGATAGCTAAGTTATATATACATCTAAACATGATTTGATAGCTACATTATATATACCCATAAAGATAATTTCATAGCTAAATTATACGTACCTCTAAAGATGATTTGATAGCTAAATTATATATACCTCTAAAGATGATTTGATAGCTAAATTGTATATACATCTAAAAATGATTTGAAAGCTAAATTATATATACCTCTAAAGATGATTTGATAGCTAAATTGTATATACATCTGAAAATGATTTGATAGCTACATTATATATACACATAAAGATAATTTCATAGCTAAATAATACATACCTCTAAAGATGATTTGATAGCTAAATTATATATACCTCTAAAGATGATTTGATAGCTAAATTGTATATACATCTAAAAATGATTGTATAGCTAAATTATATATATATACATCTAAATATGATGTGAAAGCTAAATTATATATACCTCTAAAGATGATTTGATAGCTAAATTAGATATATACATCTAAAAATGATTGTATAGCTAAATTGTATATGCATCTAAAAATGATTGTATAGCTAAATTATATATATATACATCTAAAAATGATTGTATAGCTAAATTGTATATGCATCTAAAATTGATTGTATGGCTAAATTATATATATACATCTAAATATGATGTGAGAGCTAAATTATATATACATCTAAATATGATGTGAGAGCTAAATTATATGAGATATTTGGGATTCATCGATATTTGAAGTACCTCCAAGACAATGACTTTGTATGACGGCATTAACGTAAGTATCTATTGTAACATAGTAACACTATGAACACACGAGATTTCTAAGTCTTGGTGATGTTTGTTGTTGTTTACATATGTATTTATGGAAAATAGGTAATGCTATCCAAATGAAACTTTAAAGAAAAAACTCTTCCTTTGCAATTTAACTAGTTATATACGGTTTATATTCTTTACAGCAAACGTTTTTCGTAAAGCATCAATTTGAAAAATATGTCCTTTGTATCAATAAGAGTTAAACCGCAGTGCACAAACAATATGTATAAAAAAGATGTAATTCCTGTAAGTAAATATATTATATAATTAAAAAGATAAACTAAGCATTGATCAACAAAGCTAACAGTGATATTTGTACTAAGAAATGCTATATTGACATAAAACAAGTATAATTTATTTAGTTAATACCTGCTCCATACTGCATAAGTGTTTGTTTTTCACGCTGCACACTAGGAGGTACATAAGTTTTCGACAAACAGGATCCTGATATCAGCATAATGGTGTAAAGAAATGTTTCATTTAATAGCTAATACGTTCTACGTGGGAGAATCTGCAAATATATTAACATTTAGTGTTCTCCTGTACGTATCATATCTCACTTTTATTAAACTAAATCGTATGACATGGCTTAAACTGTGCCAAGCCTCTATCTTTTAAATACGCTTTGCTAGAAAATAGCGAATACTAATAATATATAAGATTATTAATTTCAAAACGTTCAGTGATTAGGTTGATGGGTATCTTTTATCTTGTACTTTTTGAAAGGTGTTGATCTAAAGCCTTGTTCAGATGTATTAAGTTCAGTTGTCATCCACTGCATCCTTGTGTTATAATACAAAGACCAATATTATGTAAAGCGTATAATTTCTGCTTTTATGAAAATTAAGCGCTATGTGCGATCGAGTTACTTGGCGTTCCTCCGTACACAAAGGCTCCAAGTGGTGCAAATCTAGCAAGACAGTAACTGTAGAGCTGAAGAGGCAAGCCAGAAAAGCACGTGTCATCAAACCCCCTCCCCTCTTCCTGGAGATGTATCACTCATCCGCTCTCCCTTATGCAAACGAACGTTCCGTGTATAGGTTGGTCTCATCAGCCACCTGCGCACGCACATAACAGAACCAGCTCCTCCAACCCTCGGATGACTAGAGAGGTCCTCGTTGAATCGACGGAAGAACAACAAGAAGAAGAAAAACTTTGTTTTATATGTCTTATGAATACGATCGGCTTGACGACCTCGACGTATCCCAAAAGAACATCAAACTCGTTCTTCGCGCTGACTCGGAACAAATCATAATTAGTTTTCTTAATATATCAAATCGCTGATAACTCTTAAATATTTCGTTCTCATAGTGCTAACTGAACACTTGAACATATGGTTCGCGAGAGGCGTTTATTGTATCAAACATGTCCTTCATGTGCTGAACATTGTAGTCACAATTGCATGTGAGTTTAAGATATAAAAAAAACAATATTTTATAAAGTGCTTGACAGTGAAAGGTTCGTTGCAGGAACGGACTCATTTGGGTCTTCGCCTTTTAGTATGTAGGTGTCAGTTATATAAGTATGACCAATTCTAATTCGTGCAATAATTTGAACATCAGATCGTTTATATAAAATTCAGTCAGTCTATATCCAACGTGTTTAATACTAGGTGTATACAGTGTTATATTTGCATATTGTGGTACAGATCATATGCGGGACTGTACCAAGCTACATTGTCAATAGACCGAAATATACTGAATTTCAACGAAAAGTAAAAAGCAAACTTTGAGCTTGCATTTATTTCTTTCCATTAAATATTTTGTTTATTTTAAGACATTTCTAGAAAACTTGTCTGCCAAGAAAACGGTTGAACTGTACATTATATCCCAAATGTTGTAAAGTAAAGACCAAAAATGGAGAAAGTGATGCCTGAAATCTGGTGCCAGATAAAGTCAAAATCTTTCCTATGACAGCCATTTTCACTGAAATTCCCAAAGACATATGGAAAATCAATTAATAATTGTACTATTTAAAGTGGAATATAATGGGGACGTGAAATTTACCGGTAGGACGAAGATTTTGACTGCCCATGTTCGCTGACATCATTCCATTCCAGCTAATAACGCGACCAGAATTTAAAAGATGCAAATAACAGGAATCAATTCAAGGCAGCTCAGACTCACGCATATGGAACGATATTTTTTAAATCGTTGTTCACGTAACAAGATTTAAAACATTGGTGTTAAATGAAACTAACTTTGACTTCATGTTGACTTTGTAACGTTATGCCCCACTTCACAACGATTTTCCCAATATGTTGCCTAATGTATCTTAATACACATAGCTGTATCGCAATAAATCGTGATACTAAACTGATATCGATACCCAACCCGATTTATTTACATACATTTGAAATTGATACATATGTTAAATCTGTATTTTTATATTTCACACACTAGATGAAAACAACTTATATTTTCTCTCTGAGATCCGAATGTCTTTATTCTTTGAAATAATGAATGGACTAATTATACAGCACAATTCGCTTTCCATTTAATATAATCTGAAAATCTAAATTAAGTTGATTGAGATCATTAAAGAGTGAGTGAATGCAAACTTTTTGCATTGTTGTTTCGAGTCTAGAAAAATAAATCTCTTGATGTGATTTATAAATACATCCCGTCCTCGAAATATCTTTATGATAATTACACCCGCTCTTTATGACGGCTAGGAACAAAACAGGAATATTGATTATTTTCTCGTGTGCTTAAGAACAGCGAAGGATGAGTTATACCAACACATTATGAGATGGCAGGATAGACTAAAAGTTGAGCATTAATTCTGCCCCTTTTACTTAAACAATGAGTACAGCTCTGCAGGAGCATTATTCGACACGCATAGACGGGGCTATGAGATTTACGTACCATTTTGCAAACAAATACTGACCGGCAAACTCTGTTGTTCCTTGATTTTATTATTCTTAAAATTTATTAGTCACAGATGTGACTTTTTAGATGGCAATGTTTTAAATATTCAATTGTGTACGAAAATAATTGGCACTGGAAAATGGATGCGCACTTACTTAAATACATGACTAATAACTTCTCTGTCCCAGGAACATTGGTAGAGTGGCTAGGTATTGTTGTTTTGCATTGAATACATAATGTGCATTGTGTGAGACGTTTGATGTTACATCAAAGAAAATTATGGTAACAACCAACGTACCCTCTAAGCTGCGCGCGCGCAGCTACTCAGACATCCTTGTGCAGCTGAATTGTCAATCCAACATTAAAGTTTGCACGTCTCCGTAATGCTTGCACAATGCAGCGAGCATTGCGCGCACATCTACCATTCGCTTAGAGGGAACGTTGGTCACTACCACCAACATTTCTTTCAATGAAATATTTTGAGATTCATTAATGAAATTGAGTTGCATCCATGAAAATTACATTGTATGAAGGCAGTTAATAAAGAGTCTACCGAAGATGATATCGCTATGAAGGCAATATATTTCTGATACTCGTTCATGTTTTGAAGTTTGCTTTATGGGGGTTGGTGGGGGTGGATTTTTGGTGTGGGGTGGTATGTTTTTTTTTTGTTATCTGTCTTGCTCACATGTTTACTTTTTGGAAATAAATCATCTCTCTGATATTTTAAGACAGAATCTTGATATTCACCAAATAATTGACATTCTGCCTAGCTTTTTGTTCTTAAATGCTCTTTTCTTGTAAATAAAAAAAAATAACAACATAAGATATGGAACTTCAGAGACTTTCAGTGATTTAGATAATATATATTTTATCTTTGACGTTTTAAAAAGAGTTGGTCAAAAGCCATTTTAGATTTTCAGGGTTTCTTGGCCGTTTCAAGGAATGGTACCAGCTATATATATATATATATATATATATATATATATATATATATATATATATATATATATAAGTGATACATCGGGGACTAAAAAGTTTTAAGAATAACAAAAACAAGGAATATGGGGTCTTAAAATATAATCTTGGAATCAGAAGTTAATGTCATGGAAAAGAGTATAATGTCATAAAATCTGTATAAAAAGGTGTTAATAATAAGATTCAGTTCAGGGATTAACTACCAAAAAACCTTGTGTGACTTTGCATTGTTCCGTTGCATGTTTTTAACTTTGGTTAGAATGTTTATATTAACATTTCCAATTATCCCTTTTTAACATTAAAATCTGCCACTAACACGTGGTAGAAAAACAAATGAATGATAAGTATAACTACTTCAAAAATATCATTTGTTTTGACAGCTAAATTCAGTGTTTGAATGGTTTATATTCAACTCTAGAACATTTATTATTTAGGTGTCACAATTCATACATTGCATTCTCTCGTCGTTTTAACATAACATTTTTTTTCCTCCATAATCTTATCCCTTAGAGTTAAACTTGTATGTATCAACAATCTTATTTTAATACAATCAGCTGTATAAGACACACATATTTAGCTTAAAATAATGAACCTGTAATAAATATAAATCATTGTTTGTTTATTTCTCAGTGCCAAGGAAAATCTTTGTTTATATATGGCTTATGAATACGTATCGCTTTGACGACCTCGACGTATCCCAACGTATCGCTTTGACGACCTCGACGTATCCCAACGTATCGCTTTGACGGCCTCGACGTATCCCAACGTATCGCTTTGACGGCCTCGACGTATCCCAACGCAATATCAAACTCTTACTCGGAACAAAACACGTAAGTAGTTTTGTGTATATATCAAGTCGTTGACATTGCTGAAAACTCATAAGCTTCTGTCTCAGTGTGCGATACAAAAATACAAACTGAACACCATATCGTTTAGCTGTCTCAGTGTGCGATACAAAAATACAAACTGAACACCATATCGTTTAGCTGTCTCAGTGTGCGATACAAAAATACAAACTGAACACCATATCGTTTAGCTGTCTCAGTGTGCGATACAAAAATACAAACTGAACACCATATCGTTTAGCTGTCTCAGTGTGCGATACAAAAATACAAACTGAACACCATATCGTTTAGCTGTCTCAGTGTGCGATACAAAAATACAAACTGAACACCATATCGTTTAGCTGTCTCAGTGTGCGATACAAAAATACAAACTGAACACCATATCGTTTAGCTGTCTCAGTGTGCGATACAAAAATACAAACTGAACACCATATCGTTTAGCTGGCTCATGTGGATTCTGCGCCGCAAAATCACTGTAAGGCTATACAGCGACACAAAAAGGGCAATATTATAAAAGTGTATGAATCGAAAAGGTTTATTACCAAGGAGAGATAAAAGTACAACAACACAACGATTAGATGTCAATGATAATGTGCGAAAGTTCGAGATTAACGGATAATGGTGGGGGTGAGGGTAAATGTTGTATAAAGAAAGAGTAATTAGATAATGTAAGAAAAATAAAGGTGATTAACTCTACATTTTTGCTGAAAATACTGAAAGGAAATATGGTTGTACACGAGCTGTATGTTAGAATAAATTTTAGCTTACTTCACTAATTTTAAAATGCAACACACATTTACCGTTTCGAAACTTCCTTCATGTGCTGAACATCGTAGTAAATACAGCGTATAGGATTGAGATTGAAACATTCTATCATAAACTTCTTGACCTATGAAAAGTTACTTGCAAGAATTGCACTCGGAAGAGGCTTTACCATTTAATATGTAGGAGTGGGTTATATGAGTATGACAGATTCTAATTCGTGCAATGACTAGAGCACCAAAATCGTTTACATAAGATTAAATCAGTCTGCAATCAACGTATTTATGACTAGGTGTGTACGGTTTTATCGCTCTGTTGGTGTGTTGCGGTGCAGATCCTGTGGGGACCTGTGCTGAGCTACATTGTTAATAGACCGAAGTTTGCAGAATTTGGATAAATAATTTGAAAACAAGTTTTTTTCCTTCAGTCTATGTTTTCTTTTCTTTTAAATATTTTGTACCTTTAAAGAATATTTGCTAAGAAATTTTTAGCAAAAGTGTCAGCCAAGAAAATGATTGAACTGTACACTATATTCCATCTGCTGTATAGCAGGAAAGTTACTTTCTACGAAGAATCTACCGAAACATGGTAATATTATGAACCCAAGAAATGTCTCATTCTCGGCCATGTATTGAAGGTATTATTGTTTTCTATCCCGTTCACGGGTATATTCTCTTAAAACAAACCACGCTCTCCAGATGTCTGTTTAATGACAAAATCTCCCTTTTCAAAAACATTTTACAAATTCAGACTAGAACATCATCGATTTTATCGCCTTTAATGCCTCATTTATGTTCTTTATGTACTTTGTCAGCCAAAAGATTTTTGAAAAGCAAACATTTCTATAAACGATGCTCCTTTTACTTCAAATGGTGTTGTGTATAACTATGTTTGCGACAAACATCGCGTTGCCGTAAGCAAAAACATTATGCAACTAAAAACAAAACTAAAACTTTGTCAACGAAGCTAACAGCGATAACTGCGTTTCGGAAGCCAAAGAAAGAAAGGTAACAGAAAAGTATGATTTATTTAGCTAATGCCTGCACCACACGTGTTGTTTCCGCTTTGCACACCGGGAGGTACATCATTTTTCGACAAACAGACCACTCATAATAGCATTATAAGATAAAGATATCTTTCGTTTAAGCCCTAATAAGGTTTCCGTGGGAGAATCTACAAAAATATCAACATTTAGTGATCTCCGGCAGGTATCATATCTCACTTCTATGGTTTAAATTGTGTCTAGTCTTTTCTTCTTTTCTTCTTAAGCGCACTCTCTAGTACATAGGAATTATTAATATATACATATAGCCATTTTCATATATATATATATATATATATATATATATATATATATATATATATATATATATATATATATCGTAAATATTATTGTTTTTTTTTTAAAGTTACTGCTTGTACCAATTGTAACAAAACGGAAAAAATGAACGCCTTTCTTTTCTTTCTTTCTTTATTTTTCTTTCCTTCGTTCTTTCTTTCTTTCTTAGTTTATTAAGTCATAATCGTTTTATTACAGGTTATAATAATTATGTTCAGTTGTCATCCTTTTAATCCTTGTGTTATACTATAAGTCTCACTAGTAAATATGATGAACATTTCTCCTTTAAATAAAATAATGCACTAAGTGCGGAGTTTTCATGCTATAATGATATGAAACACGGTCAATATCATATGCCACCCAGATGGATCATGGTTAATGTCAGATATTACTCACACGGATCGTGGTCAATGTCAGATACCACCCAGATGGATCATGGTTAATGTCAGATATTACTCATACGGATCGTAGTCAATGTCAGATACCATCCAGATGGATCATGGTTAATGTCAGATATTACTCACACGGATCGTGGTCAATGTCAGATACCACCCAGATGGATCATGGTTAATGTCAGATATTACTCACACGGATCGTAGTCAATGTCAGATACCACCCAGATGGATCATGGTTAATGTCAGATATTACTCATACGGATCGTAGTCAATGTCAGATACCACCCAGATGGATCATGGTTAATGTCAGATATTACTCATACGGATCGTAGTCAATGTCAGATACCATCCAGATGGATCATGGTTAATGTCAGATATTACTCACACGGATCGTGGTCAATGTCAGATACCACCCAGATGGATCATGGTTAATGTCAGATATTACTCATACGGATCGTGGTCAATGTCAGACACCACCCCGATGTAATATGGTCAATATCAGTATTAGTAAGATATTGCAGTAATTGTGAGTGAAGTCATATATCAATAGTCATAACTTGTAACCAAACTTCAAGCAAACCTTATCGGCAACAATTTTGCAGGATTGTGTTTTATATTTCAAAAGCGAATGAAATAAGCTATATCTAAGTTTCCTGACTGTTTCAAGGAATGATATAAACTATAATTGAGTTGTATGACTGATTCAAGGAATGATATAAACCATATTTCGGTTTCCTGACTTGTTTCAGGGATGATGTCACCTATGTATGGGTTTCCTGATTGATTATAGGAATGATATCAACTATATCTGGGTTTCCTGTCTGATCCAAGGAATGATATCAACTATATTTGAGTTGTCTGACTGATTCAAGGAATGATATACATTATATTTCGGTTTTTGACTTGTTTCAGGGATGATGTCACCTATGTATGTGTTTCCTGATTGATTAAAGGAATGATATCAGCTATATCTAGGTTTACTGACTTCTTCAATAAATGATATCAACTATATCGGGGTTTCCTGATGATTCAAGGAATGATATCAACTATATATTGGTTTCCTGGCTTGTTTTAAATTGATGTCACCTATATATGGGTTCCCGGTTGATTCAAGGAATGATATCTACCATACGTTGGTTTCCTGGCTTGTTTAAGGGGTAATGTCACCTATATCTGGGTTTCCTGACTTGATTAGGGGATGATGTCATCTGAGTTTCCCGACTTGATTAGGGGATGATGTCATGTGAGTTTCCTGACTTGATTAGGGGATGATGTCATCTGAGTTTCCCGACTTGATTAGGGGATGATGTCATGTGAGTTTCCTGACTTGATTAGGGGATGATGTCATCTGAGTTTCCTGGCTAATTCAAGATCTTTGTTTTTTAAGTGCTTAATATCGCCAATGTGATATAAGACAAAGGAAAGGTTCTAGCTGAAACATTGTCAGAAATGGTTAAAAAAGAATTTGATCTAGGTCTCCAAAACCCTAATGCCAAATTTTCTTCAAATATTATTGCACGGAAATAACTGATTGACAAGATGTGTCGGACATAAATGGAAAACACGTTATGTCCCATCCAACCACGTGCTGTAGTAATAAAAATAAACAGGTGTCCCACTGATTAACAGTCAGGTCAGCTCATACACCGTTAGGTCAAACATTTCACACGTATTTGGGTAATGTATCTTGTCAGCGGTGAAATATCCATTACATAATCGTTATTTAACAGCTTTGTTAATTGGATGTAAAAAAAATGAACATGTGAAAGCTCTGTTAAGGTCGAAATAAAGATTTTATTTCAATCCAAATATTTATCAGCCCTTGGGATCAGTATATCAAACTAAAAATACCGCACTCGATGCAATTTTATTTCAATCCATATGTCTATCAGTCCTTGTAGCAGTAGATCTAATTAAAATTCCCCACACAAGGCAACTTTATTTCAATCCAAATTTCTATCAGCCCTTCTAGCAGTGTATCAACTTAAAATTACCTCACTCAAGGCAAGTTTTATTTCAATCCACATGGCTATCAGCCCTTGTGATAGTATATTAAAACAAAAATGACCTCACTCCAGGCAATTTTATTTTAATCCACAGGTGTATCGGCCCTTGTGGAATTATATCAGACTAAAATTACCTCACTCAAGATAATGTGTATTTAGAACACGTTAATAAAGACAAAGCATCCTTTTAACTTATCGCGGTTTTGAACATCGACATTTTCATCCCAGAAATTAATAAATGACCGCAATAAAGTACATCCACTTCATCCCACTGGATTGATACATACAGTTCGATACCACAAATACTAAATTAATATAATTTTCCTAAAATTAATCAACATTGTCTTAAAACATATTCTGTAATCGAAAGTGATGTGAATGACATGGATAAAGGAGGAGAATTTAATTTTTTCTTTAAAAAAAATAAAGTGTTAATACTATAACTTAATCCAAGAATTAACTACCAAAAAACATTGAGTGCCTTTGAGTTTGTCTGGTGCATATTCTGAAATTTGATTATAATAAATATAATAGCAATTCCTATTATCGGTTTTTACATTATCATCTGCTAGCTACAGCTGGTACCAAAAGAAAATGAATGATAGATGATAGCTCATTCAGAAACGACAATTTGTTTTGACATCTAAATTCGATACTATATTGATTCCTTTTCAACTCTAAAACATACTTATTATTTATGTGTCATAATTCATACATTGGATGCTGAACAAGTGCATTTGTGCATTGTTTTAAGATAAGCAATATTGAATTGACTCTATCCTTATATCGTAGTACATAGGTGGCGCTCTATAGTTTCGTATTTGCATTAGAATTTTATAGAAAAGGAATTTCCCTGGATTCTTCACTGGTTATACTGGCTATATAATAAAGACTTTGTATATCTTATGTGTTGTTAGAAGATCTTTTAATTTCATTTATATTGATCTATGATTGATGAGTGTAATTTAGGTTCTAGAGTACTCATCTTTGACTAACTCAAGATGTGCTCGTATTTAAAAAAAAAACTGCTAGCTCCGTCATTTTCACTTCCTGGACTTCAGAGGTAAATTGTAGAAAAAAGATCCAATAAATTTTTATTTTCCTTTTCAGATATTTTGTAATTCGTTCATTGCTTTTTTAGAAGCTGCTATTGAATACTTCAGCACAATTCAATTTCTTATTTTAAAAACTGCTAAAGTTAGTGTAGTTTTGATTAATTATGGTTAATTTGTCAAGCACATAGGATCATCCATTTTGTTATACCATGTGTTTAGATCATATACAATGTCCACAAATACAGTTTCCAAAGAAATGTCAACCACATTACATCAAAGTAGCATATATATATATATATATATATATATATATATATATATATATATATATATATATATATATATATATATATATATATAATTAGGTATCATCTACATATAGTTATGTATCATCTATATAGCATTTGCGAAATTTGGGGCAAGTCAGAAAGTGAGTTCGACGGTTTTACAGAAGAGCAGTTTACGTTTCGTACAATTAAAATAAAACAGACGTTCGGCAGATACTCTGGAGGTGTGACCGTATTTGTGAAGTAAAAGTGAATCGAAAAAATATTGTGTACAGAATTTACTTAGAACATGAGGATTTTGTCTGTCTCCACTTTGCAGGAGACCATTTAGATTTAGATAAAGATTTGATACTTTGTTTTGCATATTTATCCCCGGAATGGCTTCCTATCGACCTTGAAGAGAACTGGATCAAATTATTTGAAGAAATAGTAACTTCATTTCCCGACACTTTCCTTTTAGGACTGGAAACTTCAGAAGTGGCAATCTTAATGATTTCTTAGAAAATGATGTTACTGATTTTATGTCCGGAGAATATGCTTGCTGTGAATCAGTTGAATTTGATATGGAAACAAAAATCGAAAGATTTTATTGGTTGGAATGCATTCGTTTTCTGATTAATTGATATAAGTAAAACATACTCTATACATATCCTTAATTGTCGATTGCACCAAGATCGAGATGGAAATTTCATGTGCGTCACAAATGATGGAGTTGGTATAGTTGACTTTTGATTTGCTTCAATTAGTGTTCAGATTTTTAAACTGTTTTTGGAGTGAATCTGTAGACTTCCTTTCACATGAGTTAACTTTCTTTTACTTACCGACATTAGAAACGTGTACATATTGGAGGAAAAGTATACTAATCAAATTATTGACAAGTACGGAAGGAGTGAAAGAAAGAAAGAACGAATTTAATAATTCATTCCAACGTGATCTTTCTGAATTTCGACATAATTTTAATAATTCGTTGTCCATTGCGATCGTTCAATCTATGATTTAGCAGTGCAACCAAAATTGAGAAAACACAACCTTTCGGGTGGAATAAACAATGTCATCTCTTAAAATGGTAATAAACATATTTTCTCCAAAACTATAAATTTAATAGTTCCATTTAAAATCTGACGGATTATAAAATGAGTAGAAAACTGGTTGAAATGGTGATTCCAAGTATAAAAGTAAAAGGAATTAATAATATCATGGTCAGATGTCTGAAAGGATGAAAGCTGATAAAACAAACACGTGAACACTAAAAGAATGCAATAACAGCACGATCTCGTAGAATCAATGGTAGGTATACGTGAACCAATTACTGTATCGCAATGACCAAGACATTCATGACAGTTTTATCCGTGTGACTGCAATTTCAGATGACTCTTTTTTGTAACTCCTATCTCTGAAGCTAATTTTTCAATGGTGTCCGAACTAAAAAAAATACAAAAATACGGAATAATAGCCAATTTGATTTTTTTAAAACTGGACTCCAAACATATGTCCTTTTTTAGCCAGTTTATTTAACGAACTTTGTTCACTTCAACAATAAAAGGGAGCAATGTATTCCCAATACACAAAAAGGATCATGCAATGACTCGAACAATTACAGGTGTTTCTATCTCATGAATAAAATTGTACCAGTATTTGAAACAAATGCCTCATTCAGTGGTGCGAGGCTGAAAACAAAATTAAATAAGCTAGGCGGGATTACTCAACGATAGTTATTATTCTTTCGCTTCAAGCATAGGTTCAGAAATATCAGCGTAACAAAGAATATCGTTTTTATGGTATTTTTGTATACTTTTCAGAGTAATAAAGAAGATCATTTTTCGGTCTCTTTGTATACTTTTCAGAGTAACAAAAGGAGATCATTTTTATGGTATTTAAGTATACTTTTCAATTGCTTTTGACTATGTTAATCATGTACTATTATTGACTTGCTTAGTCAACAAATGTTTCGGTGGACACTTGTTTAACGTTCTAGAAGATATACAAAACTATAACTGCATGTATGCACATGAAATGGCAAGACACATAATTCGTCATACATACATAAACTGTGATGATGCAGTTGCTTCTTTACAAAGGCAAATTAATATTTTGGAGACATTCTGTGAAAAGAATTGACTGTATGTTAATTTGGATAAAATTAAAATTATTATAATCAAAAATCGTGCATTTTTGACGAGTAACGAAAAGTTGTATTACTGCAAACGAATCCAAATCGTAATTGGGTATAAGTACGTGAAATAATATTGCACTCCTAAAGTATTTGAACAAGAGCAACGCAAACACTTGAACAATGAGCATTGCTCAAAATAATTTAGGCAAATATTCTGCGACCGATGCTTTCAAACTGTTTGATGATGTGATCCCACCAATATTAAACTATGACGATAAAATGTGCATGCATATTCACAAACAATTAACAACTGAAACGATATACGATAGGTTCTGTACTAAATTCCTAAACCTTTCGAAAAATACATGCTCCTTTTTACCAGCAGGAGAATGTGGAAGATGATTATCTTTTTGTTTGGCTTATTATTGTAAATGTGTTAAGTACTGGATTCGGTTGATTAGAATGAGTGATAACTGATATCCAAGACAGTGTTATTTTGTGTTGATTAGAATGAGTGCTAACTGATAACCAAGACAGTGTTATTTTGTGTTGATTAGAATGAGTGAAAATTGATATCCAAGACAGTGTTATTTTGTGTTGATTAGAATGAGTGAAAATTGATATCCAAGACAGTGTTATTTTGTGTTGATTAGAATGAGTGCTAACTGAAAACCAAGACAGTGTTATTTTGTGTTGATTATAATGAGTGATAATTGATATCCAAGACAGTGTTATTTTGTGTTGATTAGAATGAGTGATAACTGATATCCAAGACATTGTTATTTTGTGTTGATTAGAATGAGTGATAACTGATATCCAAGACAGTGTTATTTTGTGTTGAAAACAAAGTGAACCATTCGTGTAAAGTTAAATGGTTTTCGAACGTTACAAGATATACTATTCAGATATGAATTTGGTTACGTTTGGTTCGCACAGGATTTAAGAGGTAAAAAGTATATTTGTTCAATATCTGAAGAAGTCTATAAAGCATTTTAAATCAGAATTGGATTTCAAGCATAAATAAATCGCACAAGGCATATCACAAAATTGTACGATACCTTTTCCGTTCGGTTTTATGCAGCCATTAATTTATCTACCCATCTATAAAATGCATAAAGCAAACTCCTAAGTTCTGCTCATAATTTGACTATAGAGAAAGAATGCCCCCCCCCCCCCTCAAATCAACGTATTTGCATGTGGTGAGACAACAGCAAAATAAAAGATAAATATAACTTTATTTTACAATGCAAATCTAGAAATATATTCATACCGAAAATTTGTAGCAAAAACAACTACTAGTATGCGAAAAAATCTTCAATTCTCTGATGAAGTCTAAGAATCGTGTCATTATATTCCAACTTTATGTTCACAGAAGAGATTGAATGTTGGCATTCTCATATAGCCTTCAACAATCGAGTGTAAAATTTTGGAGCAGGAGGTGGGACGAAAACCACTTGATGTTTGCATTAGTTTATATATAGTTTATCTACCGGGTCAGCCGGTAACTTTGCATGTAAGTACCGACACCTATATTTGTATGGTAATGATGTTTATTCGTATTTATACAATTTCTGTTAGAATAGACAAGCATTCTTCTGTAGTATCCAGGGAGAACAATTTTCCGTATATTTGTAGATTTGAAGTCGCCCACCGTGTGTGTGTGTGTGTGTGTGTGTGTGTCTATATATATATATATATATATATATATATATATATATATATATATATATATATTGTCTATATATATATATATATATATATATATATATATATATATATATATATATATATATATATATATATGCCAGTGGATGTAAAACCTGTACCCCCATCATACGCAGTAGCACAGGAACGTCACTAATTAATAATGTTTCCCTAACAACAAACTTAAATTTAAATAGTCCTTACTTTACCATTGCACCCTACTTTGCAATAGGTTAGACAGCAACAACAAAAGCACAGAAATTAATATACGACTTCTCAGATTAGGAAATCGTTTCAACAACCCTATGATATAGAAAGATTAGGTACTTTGTATTAAAGACATTAGGAAAAACACATATTACGAAACATTTATAACGAAACCTGTCTACAAAAGACACCCAAAGGACCACACAATATTTTATGGCAGGTGTCTTTAAAGCTAAAGATGAAGACTTCAAGAAAACTGAAAATATAATCACGTTCTTTTTAAATCGGTGTACTTTAATGGGAATGGAATGTAAATAACGCAGTTTTTTTACTGAATATAACGCAAGTGATGAAATTTAGTGATAAAGGTGAAATAGGCGTATAATTAACACTGATTAATACTTAACAATAATAAATTAAGACAATAAAGTTAAAATATTGAAATAAAAATATATGTTCTACTTACCAATCATGTACTTTATGATATCTTTTTTCGTTCTCTGTGAAGTTTCGTGCCAGGGTGCGGCTTGCGCAATCTGCTTGCACGAATGCTGTCGTATAAAGTAAACACCTGCACGAGAGCCTTATCTATAAATTAAACAAATAAATGACTTTCCCCCTCTCAGGGTACAGAGGTTATCGATTATTTTTCCATTTACATAAAGAGAGACGTTTTAAATTTCCTTTATTCCATATAATTACTTCAAAACCATTTCAAGATCGAAGTTCGTGTGTTGCTTGTTATCAGTGGCTTTTTTATTGCACGTTCCCCATTGACTATACGTTAAAGTAATATCTGATTCTCTTTGTTAAAGTAGACGAACAATTTCATCGACCTTTTAAGACACACGCTTGCATTAATAGTTTAAATATTATTTTTGTAAAAACGTTTGGAAGTAAAGAACTACTTGATTAAGTGGAAAGTTATGTACCTCCTTTAGAGTTGGTATCTTCACTTTCAGCGTACCGTAAAGACACCGAACAGACCCTAACATTTATCTTCTAATGTACACATACATTTCTAAACACTTATCGGCATGAAGGGGAACTTTCAATCCAATCTCTTTTATTTGACACCATCATTTTGAAGCTAATCCACCCAACTAACGTTAAGCAAGAAGTCAGACGATGACATATCCCGGTTACTATTTATCTCTTTGAATGTACAGATTGGAATATATATTAATAGCCTGCTCGTTTGGTCAACAAGGTTCAACAAATAATCCGTAACCTTTTCGATACGTCAGAATTGAAAGGCAGGCAGGCAGGCTTGGATGTATGTATGTATGTATGTATGTATGTATGTATGTATGTATGTATGTATGTATGTATGTATGTATGTATGTATGTATGTATGTATGTATGTATGTATGTATGTATGTATGTATGTATGTATGTATGCATGCATGTATGTATGCATCCCTCTGTACCAATGTATGTCGTCTTCAATTATCTCAATATGGGTCATTGAATATATTTATTACAACATGATTTTATTTTTAAGAATACTGCACCCTATTTAACATTTTTATAAGATGACGGTTGCCACCCTAAATATAAGCTTTAAGCATAAGTCAAAATCATTACAAGAAACACATATTTATTGCATGCTTATTTAACACATATTACACATATTATAACACATATTTATTGCATGCTTATTTAACACATATTACACATATTATAACACATATTTATTGCATGCTTATTAACACATATTACACATATTATAACACATATTTATTGCACGGTTATTTAACACATATTACACATATTATAACATATTTATTGCATGCTTATTTAACACATATTACACATATTATAACATATTTATTGCATGCTTATTTAACACATATTACACATATTATAACATATTTATTGCATGCTTATTTAACACATATTACACATATTATAACACATATTTATTGCATGCTTATTTAACACATATTACACATATAACACATATTTATTGCATGCTTATTTAACACATATTATAACATTTATTGCATGCTTATTTAACACATATTACACATCTTAAAACACATATTTATTGCATGCTTGTTTAACACATATTACACTTATTATAACACATATTTATTGCATGCTTATTTAACACATATTACACATATTATAACACATATTTATTGCATGCTTATTTACAGAAGTAATAATTTCCATATCTGTGAAGACAATAACTTAGTTTTTCTTTCAAATTGTCGAAGTTTCAGCCACAGAGGTGAGCAGCATGCTGCCAAAACGTCTGCTTGGACAAGACAATATAATGTCCAAGGTCTATAATTGAAAGGTAGGAACATATGAAATTCAAAGAGAAAGAGTAATAGTGACTCAGTTGTTTCCATTTGACTAATATCGGAAACATATTGCCTTCTTCGTATTGTAACATTTGATTTCAAACGGGGATTAGAAAATTCAAATTTTGGCTTAAACCTTTGTTTCGTTTTATAGATGGTTTATCGTTTAGTCACTTGGCGTAAATATCATACACAAAACACAACGAATACAAGAGACATTTAAATATCTCACACAAAAAGACACTCAATAGACAAGACCTTTTCAGATATCTCACATGAAAGACACTTGATAGACAAGGCTATTATAATTATCACACACAAAATACTCTCAATAGACAAGGCATTTTAAATATCTTACACAAAAGACGCTAAGAAGACAAGGCAGTTCTTTCTTTATATACATATGAAATTTATGTATAGGAAACTTTCCGACACGTTGAGAATTGTTCCTGTTAATTTAACGTGAGCTTGAATATTCCGGTTTACTGGTCTCTAATGAATTAAAGCGAAGCCAAAAAATGTTTTGTAGCGCATGCGCACAGTGAATAATGAGGCGTTACGATCAGAGCATCATTAGGTCATTTCCGTCCGGTATTTAAATATTTACGTGACATAAATGGCTAAGAGATATTCCCATCGGAGGAATTAGTTCTGCTCCGGGAAGTTAAATCTTTCATCCATAAAACTTTGATTTGTTTAAACTCCATCCTATGCAAAATGCCGGAAAACCTAGGACTAGAACTTTACCGTGAGTTCATTATTGAACGCATTTTGTATTAATATATGATTTATAAGGACCTGGATACAGTGGAAAGTTCAGCACTAAGAAATAAATGTTGAGACTATTTAGAAATAATAATTTTATTCGATTGAAGAAAAAAAAAACCAACTGATTAAAGCTTATTTTCAGTTAGGAGTATATTTATTAGTTTGAATGTGTTTAATTGGCCTGTTTCTTTGATCCATATACTTTCAGGAAATTGGTTGTAGGCTGCGCGTTGAATTGTTGCCAAATAATTGCTATCTGTGGTGTTATTTATTTTTTTAAATTATTATTCTGTTCTCGCGAAAAATGGAAAAATTCAGATCGTATTATACCTCGGACGTTTTGGCTTGACAGAAATGCCAGTTTTGTTCTTATTGAAGTACTTTCAAACAAACAAATCCCAAGATGTCATTCTCATTTCTATGTTGTGTGCCTTAAGGTTAAACACTTCCGGCACCGTTGCACAGATACCCAGTTATTCGATGCTAAACTAAAATGTATTGATACAACGGGAATAGTTTCCAATATTTATCGAAAGAATGACTGAAGTGACAACTCAAAACGAGGCTATTTCAGGGGTCAAACGGTTTTTTTCTTTTTCATGCAATGACTGATTTATCTATCACTTGAGAATAATTTCACGCGGAATGTAACTCAGAGCATCCTCTGCTTGTCTTTAAAATGAACAAGAAACAAAAAAGTTCAGAATAGTCCACGGATAGTAAAGGAACGCAGAATGCGACAGTGAAGTTACCTTGACTGTGTGGAAAGCTAGATATTAAACGGAGATCTATTTCACATGATTTATATTTTCACACCTCATTGTCTTTGTAAATATTTTAACACTATCCCATGTTTTCCTAATACTATTTTTTCACGAAAGGTTTAAAACTCGTACAATTTGTACCTTTAAATTTAACGTGACTTTATTTGAAGTTAATTCAAGAAAACTGCGCTGTCTGAGACAAACAGACATAACAGACATACACAACTAGGTAGGATATGGACAGTTCTCAAACAGTCAAACATGATAAATCCGGTTTAAAAGTCCTCGTACCACCACCATAGGAAAAGAATCATCTAAACCTTATACCATTCTAAATCACTACAAACGTCCAATGGCATACTATGGATTTGCACCCAAAGACCTCTGACGTCCAGGACAACCATTCCTTCCGTCCCACCCCCACCGCTTAGTAAGCTATTGTCAACGCTTTTGAGTACAGGACGACATTCTAATATCTTGACTGTGCACTGTGTAGAGTAGAAATAAATGGATATTAGATGGTCATGGGTGATAAATCTTAAATAATAATGATAAATAAGTGTGTTGGTATGCATTTACGAGTTACTATGTTTATTGGTACGCGCGCGTGTGTGTTTGTGAAGGATTAGAGGTATATGGTCCATTTCAGCACAATCTGCTATGCAATTTTCGTTTTGTACTGACAAAAAATAATTAAAATCAACATTAGCCTACAAAATATTTGTCGCTTCCGAAAACGTTATGTCAGCCTTTTTTCGAACTATCTGTAAGCAAGATTTGAAGTATGAAAAAAATGGATACAGTGAAAAGCCTGAAACAGAATGTCCGTATATTTTCTAATAAACACGTCATGTATTGGTTGGGTGTCTTAGGGATCACGCCAGTCGTCTGGAATACTCAGTTAAAACATAATTTTGATATAAAGAACTGCCGATATGTAAAGATTTTGGATTATAATTGCCTTATTATTACACTTATATCTGTGTAAACAAATTGTGTGCGGTCTTCAGTTTTCGACCCTTTCACTACATCTATTATCTAGTTACTGTCATGCCTTTTGATGAAACTGAACTTGGACTACTTTATAAGTTTTCGAGGCTGTCGATCAATATACGCATTGGGTGTTTATTTTTGACACCTAATGTTTCAGAGTTAGTCAATCAATTTTGACATCTAAATCCTTGTCAAGCAATAAAATAAATTGCAGTGTTACCAAAACTAAGCACAAGGAAAATCCGCGTCTCCACATTCGACGTGAAGTTATTATGTCGCATAGTTTAATACTTAAGCTGTTTCTGAGGTTACCTATGGTGTACTGAGTTCGATGTCAGTATATTTAGACCACTGCCCTAATAAGACTATTTCTTCGATGACTACTCTATACAACGGCTATTATTGAGCAATATATTAATAACACACACACACACACACACACACACACACACACACACACTCTCTCTTCCGGAAATTTATGTCCTAATATATATATATATATATATATATATATATATATATATATATATATATATATATATATATATATATATATATATATATATATATATATATAAAATGAATAAATAGAGATAAACAGTTTTAATAATATTTTCATTATGTATAATGTACATTCATAGGATTAATGAATGTAGTATAGTGTTTTAGAATTTAGTCCGTTTGGATATATCGTATTAAGACGGTGAATCCAATAGGTTTTCTATAGCATTTCTGAATCAGCTATGACAATTAGTTGAAAAGACAAATCTTGTGCAGTATGGGAACTCTTGTTAAAATGTGTGGCAACATGTAATGAAAATGATTGATCGATATTTATTTTTATGTCTATGTTGGTTCATACGTTTAGATATTTGTTGACTGGTTTGTCCAATATACTGGATGCCACATTTTTTGCATGTGATTAAATAAATAACATTTGATGTTGCAAAATTTGTATCACAACACATATTAAAAGTTTCTTTCGTATTATTGCTATTGAAAGAAGTACTTTCATTAATAAAAGAACATTGCTAACATCTAGGTCTGTTACATTTAGTAGATGATCCTTTTTTATATGATTTTTTTTTCTTATTTAGAATTAATTAGGAAATCTTTAAGATTTTTAGTCCTTTTATAAGCAAGTGTGGGTTTGGTTTTGTGTAGCGATTTAACACTTGCTTACTTGATACTTTTAATAATTCCAAATTTTATTAATGCTCTTACCTATGTTTGGCAAACTTGGATTATATTCAATAACAAAAGGAATGATTTCTTCATGTCTAGCTTTGATTCAAATTGTGTAAGAGAAGATATTTTTTGAAAAGCAGTAATAATGATATCAATTGGGTAATTTCTATTTTTAAAAAAATGCTGACCTAAATATGTTAAAGATGATTTAAAAACAGTGTCATCAGAAATAATTCTTCTATATCTTTTCGCTTGACTATATGGTATCCCGTTTTTACATGATTTCGGATGGCATGATGAATATTCAATATATTGATGAATATCTGTGTTTTTAACATGAACCATGATAGTAATGTCATTATTTTCATTTTTCATGAACTCAACGTCCAAAAATGATATCTTAATTTTAGATATATTGAATGTAAACTTTATTGTTGGATGTAATGTTGTTTAAACAGTCTATAAAATAGTGAAGGTCTTCTAATGAATGACTCCAGATCATAAAGATATCGTCTAAAAATCATAACCAAACATCTGGTTTTAAGAACATTTATTTAGAAAATCATTTTCTAATTTCTCCATAAATAAAGATGCATAAGAAGGTGCCATAGAACTACCCATTGCTGTTCCCACCGTTTGGAGATAGTTTGTACTACCAAATTAAAAATGTTATTTTCGAGCACAAGTTTTATCAAATCACAAACATGTTCTTTTGATAGTTTACATGTAGATTTATTTTCTTCAAGATAATATTTACACGCTTCGATACCATCATTGTGTGATATATTCGTGTTGAGTGAAACCACAAAGTGTAACTAGAAAAGAAGTTTTGGTTAAGATTTCAATTTGGTAATAAAATCAAAAGAATCTTTGACATATGAAGGTAGTCATTTCATTAGTGGTTGTAAAATGTGATCAATATAATGCGATATATTGTTTGTAATTGAGTTAGATGATAAAATAATGTATCTACCTGGATATCCTAAAGGTAGTGACTTCTCAGCCGTTTTATGTATTTTGGGTAACATATAAAACTGAGGTTCATCATTTAATTGTCTTTCTACGTCTTTAATATAATCCTCCTTATTCATTATTACTATGGCACTAGATTTATCATATTTTATAATAATAATACTTTCATCTTGTGATAAGGTACGTAAAGAATTTAGTTCTTCTTTAGATATGTTTGTAAAATGTTTTCTTTTAGGACTGCTATTTAAAATTTCTTGTTTAGATGCTTCAACATAAAAATTAAGATACATATCTCGTACATTATCAAATGTAAATTGATGATTCTTTTTTTTTAATTGAAAAATGGCTTATTTCGTAGGTGAAAACTACTTCCATATTGTGAATATGTACATGATTGTGAGAAAAATTCTTTTAATTTTAATGATCATATATATATATATATATATATATATATATATATATATATATATATATATATATGGTCAGAATTATTTGATCAATATTGCCAATAAGATCTGCTGTAAGGCTAAAAATGGCTGGTGTCCTAAGCACCTCATTTAAATGTGTATCTCACCTCTTCATAAAAGCACGCTACTGACACAGTTAAATTTGTCCGTAGCGCATCAGTGTACATTGTAGATACCGGTATTTTACGTGGTTCTTCATTTACGGTTGGATGAAGCGACCACTATGAGATATGTATCGAATATTTGTCTTGATGACTTTCAGAACTATGTGGAATAACACAATCCTACCTCCAGTCATACTCTTTAATTCCATGGATACCTGTTCTTTGGTATCTAGTAATCAGTCAGATGCGACTTTACTCCTTTGCTCATCTGCTCATTTTAAAGTGTAGTCTTGTTTGAGTCATGTGAGATTATTCTGGACAAATATTAGCCGTTATGTGTTGTTAAAAAATGAACTGATAGAAGAGAACATAGACACAAACCAAATTAATATGTACTTGAAACAAAAGTATGAAATATAATTCAGACGTTCTCGTAGTTAGAAAATATATTTCGTTCTCCTAGTTAGAAAATATATTTTTTAAATCTAATGAATAATAATGTCTTTGGAAAACAAAATGCAAAGTTTGGGAAATAGAACGCATCTAAAAATAAGTAATCACGAAAAGAAATATTTTAACCATCAAAGAAATATTTAAAATTGAAGAAAAACAAAGACTGGTAAATTTATCATTTTAATTTCTTAAAGAAAAAGAGAGAAATATGTAATGGTTAATTTCCAGTCTTTTAGGTATGTTTGTTGCTTATTACGACTTGTCTTGCAAGAACCTAAAATCCAACATCGTGAAAACATGAGGTGATTAATGATAAAGTTTTCAGATAGATAGATAGATAGATAGATAGATAGATAGATAGATAGATAGATAGATAGACAGATAGACAGACAGACAGACAGACAGATAGATAGATAGATAGATAGATAGATAGATAGATAGATAGATAGATAGATAGATAGATAGATAGCCTACCCGACTCATGTTCAGACATTAAAAAAGATTACTTCTTTTAGTTCTTTCTTTAAATCAATAACAGCTGTTTCAAATCTTTAAAGCCGTTCTTTTAAATCAGAAAAAAACTATTCATTTAGTACGTCAATAAGAGTATGTCAGCTCTTTTAATCCCTTTCTTTGCGTCATGTCAAATATTTTAAACCCTTTCTTTAAGTCAATAAGACAATGTAAAATCCTGTAATCCCATTTCAATCAATAAAGGCCATGTCAAATATTTTAATCCATTTTAATAAACATATCGGTGTACCGCTGTGTATACCAACACCTTTCTAGAATCCGAATAATGTATCCGCTATTTTCCATTGCTCAGTTCTGTAATTTGTTGCGTAAAATACGTGTAAATAGACTAGAAGGGAGATAAGCAAGACAATGACTCTATGATGAGCACTTTGTCAGATTTTAAATTATAGGAACAATAATGTCTTCACCTCACATGTTGGGGAAAAAACCACTGTCAATAATAACATTAAATACTGCATTTAGATTTAACACTAAAACTCCCCGACTATAAAGAAAAACTTATAAATTTCCAGATGATTTCCATTTTCTTGTTTTTATTTTAGTTATTCTGATTTTGGCATTTAATATTTCATTCTTATCTATTAAATCATCGAGCTCAAGAAAAACCTGATATTTAATGTCTTCATTTTCATTTATTTCATGTAAGAATCATTCACTGCAACAAGTTAAAAGTGAATAAAATCTTGGTGCAATTATTGTATGTGCTCACAAAATGTATTACGCGTAATATTCTCTTTACATTTCTGTTTCTCCCGTTTATCAACTGTATTCGAAAATATCGTTTCTTAATAATGTTAATGTTTAGTAATGGTTGATTTTTGTGGTGATAATGATAAACATTTGCCCAATTGCTTGCCAAAAAAACAATGAATCATCTAGCACAAACCCTTACCTCTGGCCACCAAAAATAATTTTCACTGAAAGTATGATAACAAGATAAGTCTACACAATCTCGATGGGACAAAACAGTCTTGATATCACAACTTGCGTTAGGCAACGGTTCTGTTATTACACAAGGCAATATCATCAATCAGCTATTTTAAATTTCCTGTAAACAACACGTGACTGGAGTCTGGTGGTAAATAGATCCGCTGTGAGTATTCACCAATTGACATTCATTGGCAAAATATTCAAAGGCTTTAGTTCAAACAATATTCGAGTACCTGACAAAATGTTAGATTTTGACCATTAACAATTTCTGGAATAATGATGTATATGAAACCTTATGAATTATGTTGTAATATATTAAAACGCTGTTTGAGTGATTGAATCTATTACCTTTGTCAGGCTGCAGTTTTTCAACTTGATGTCTAAAGCACCTACTGCTGAACCCCTAAAAAAAGGTAAAATAATCTTAATATAGTATATACTCTTCCTTCAAGGTTAACTTCACATTGTCAGAATAATGCAGCATGTTTAGATACCGTACACCTTAAAACTGCACGACACTGTCTAAAATTCTAAAATGAGTATCTTGTTTTAGTAACTACTTTGAATACAAACCATGTACATTCATCTTGTAGATGCTTTTGCTTTGATTAATTAGATTTGGAAGGGGATTAATTAAACTAGCTGTATATATATATATATATATATATATATATATATATATATATATATATATATATATATATATATATATATATATATAATAATAATACAATTTTTGGACTAATTATACACTCCCAAAGTCGTGCAGTATTACTTAAGAATCGGTGTTCCATTGCACGTTGCATTGTCAAAGAAATACTAGTGAATCTATCACAAGAACTTCTCTGTGTGTTCATATGTGTATGTACTTTATTAAAAGATATGATTTATTACCATTTGGACACAACGGAAAGTTCATTACTGAGAGTTTAGAGAATATACAGTAATATTGAATGTTTAAAACAATAAAACAATTATGCTGATAATAATGACAAGGTTATAAGAAATCCTGAATACTATTTCGCCATATAAACGTTCTTTGCTGTTGTAGGGGTAACGCCAATTTTTAACACACGATAAGCTGATCCGAAAAGGAGTACACTTTAGACTACTCGGCCCAGTCATTAGAAAAATAATATTATACATAATGGAACAACATTTCTGCAAAATCCAAAGACGTGGGATAGTGGAATTGCGCATGACAATTTTCTATTATAATCTTTTAACATTGATCGAAGTATTGCAAATCCGTAATTGTTATCTGTATTAGGGGTAATGATCATATTTTTGACATCCACATTTGCGTTCTTCGCAAAACGTTTGGGTCTTCCTATTATATATCTATTATGTTCCGTCACTAAAGTCTTTAGCAAACATCATTGATGGACCAAACGATCTTGTATAATCATCGGAATTTCTTGCTAAACCTATTAATGTTGTAACAACGTCAACGTCTTTCTAAATTGATTTGTTCCATCAATCATATATGTAGCGCTATCATACAGCACCATATCTCCAGTATTAACATAACCAACACTATAATTAGGTGCAATCATATGGTGCATTAGCAGCGACGTTTGTGGTTTAGCGTTTTGCTCCAACATTTGAAGAAAACCCTCAGTAGCTTTTGCAACTCTTTCAGTAGAAACAGGTTTTTTAAATAATTGTTCTGAATCTTCTGCAAATTCTACCAGAAACTATTGACGTTTTTGTAATTTTTGTTTTGACCGAATCATGGACGGGAAGATATTTTTTAATTGCCTCTAGTCGCTCTCGAGCTAATCTAGCTGTATAAGACTCCATATCTGGCGCCATAAACGTCCGGGTGGGTAAACAAAATATATCTACAAATTTTGAAAAACACTAACGACAAAAGATAAAGTAACAAAAAAGCCAACTCAATTATAGAAACTCTGTCAGGCGTTATTGACCTTATATTTTTCATTTTCGTAGGAAACTCTTTTTTTTATTCAATCATGACATTCCAGCATAAAAGGTCTGTTCGCCCTCTTTGCTGCTAGCCACGTAAGAGGTTTGACTGAACGAGACTTCTAGTAATTACTCCAATGGAAAATGAACATACGTGAGATACCTGTTTTCGTTTCTATTATATGTTTGTGTTTTCGGGACGGGGTGTCTGATACATTGATACAAGAAACAGCACACACGCATAATCCCTATTCTAACATAAAAACAAAATAAATCCTTTGAAATTTTCAGATGCAGTATAAAGTTATATTAAAGCTACTACCCGATGTTTGACTTGAACTCATAAAGATTTCCAAAATGCACTTTATGTTGATACACAAATGAGAATACACACCTGTAAATGAGAATACACACCTGTTACTCTGAGTATGCGAGTTGAAAATCCGTTTGCGTGCATCGTTATTTTTATCGCTCTGAGTTAGAATTAGGACAATAAAATAATTCTTATGCCTCTAGCCAAAGCCTTGATCTCTTGAGACCGTAACAGTAATGTAACTGTTCAGCTAATACACACCTGATACGGAATTAGAGCTGTGTGTGTATTGTATACAACCCGATACGTGTTGAGGTACATGTGCATACCTGGGGTTCAATACCTTGTGCAATCCCATATCAATACATGGGTACAGCAGCAATCATACATCTCGTCCAGCCATGCTGGAAATGTATTACTGTATAATAATAACAAGAAAGTCAGTGTTTGTGTCATAATAGACGGGTATACGTCAGAGTATATATCATAGCGACAACATACGTCGCATAGAAAGCATATATCAGGCTACGATAGCAAGGTTAACATCCCTAGATAATAGAATGGTCCAAATATCGCTGCGTTTGAATCAGTCTTTATGTAGTTAAAGAATACGATTTGGTGATTGCACATTCGAATATGAGTTCAGTAACCAAACATTTTTCAGAAAAATTATCCTTTGAAAATATCGAAGGAGCATTTGTAATCTTAATTTATTCATCATTTTACGAGTAACATAATATTTTATTAAAAAGTTGAAAAATTACCGCCTTATATTGACCTTAGTCATTAAAACAGGTCTGAATATTATTAGCTTATGTCAAAACATATAGTCATTTATCATGTAATTTAATTTAATTTAATTTAAGGACTATTTACTTTTCCCATTTATTTCTCAACCATGACTAAATAGAACCCATTAATCATGACTGAATAGAACACATTTTTGCAAAGTAATGAGGAAACTAAAGCATAGATAAACACCGTAGTAGAGTCACACACACACACACACACACACCACACACACACACAACGACATCAGTGGGATGCTGTGACATCTTGGACCTCGTAAAAACACTTCGTTGTCGTCCAGTTTACCAACAATTGACATATAGTATTGCTGTGTAATCATCTTAGCGATAGTGACATGAGCTAAAACGGGCAATAAATATATGTCTGTAGCAGCTAAGAAAAAAAGGTTTTACATATATGGAGTTTTATAAAATTCGTTTAGGCATGGTAGCTTAAGGTCAAACGTGTAGTTATGGAGTTTAATATATTTCTTAATATTAGATATTTTATGGTCATATGGACTATTAGGCTAGTTTCTTATATTAAACAAATTGTTGATCGGTCGTAGTATCACGGCTACACACCGAAGTTAAGAATCAAAATTGTCTAGTAGAATGTCATTAGGTTGCACATTCCATGTCACATTAATAACCTCTCTGACTGGGCCATCATTCAGTGCTTCCCGACAGGCGGCATTTAGTGCGTAGATAAGCCAGAATTAACAACTCAATCAGTAGACACCATCACACAGACGCATTCAATGACTATACTATTATCATAAGCTTCAAGACGCAGACGGCGACTATCAACTGGTTCATAGGCAATACATGTTCGAGAGGATTGACTCTGTGACTCTCAGCGTGATTTGCTGTATGAAATTGGTGTCAAGTATGCAAAATGTAGAGTCTACAGGTTACGCAGAAACTTATCTTTGCAGTTAAATCTGTAGCTATACTATAATGGACTGTGCATCACCAAGTTCAAAACTGAGATGGAGTTTAACCAAAGCACGTGGATGGAGCCTTAGATACAGTTAAGAACTGAAATACGAACTAGTGCTAAATTTGAAAAATGCTTCTTCACGCTCATGAACAAATTGATTTTCCGGAAGACTATGGAAACTAAAGAAGAGAATTCGAGCGAGTCTTGTATGGTCTGAGGGCAATGGACAGACTGAGTCGCATGTTTGCACACCCTGCGCTCCAGTCGCTAAAGATCAACCTTGCTGCTGTACATTTCTTAATGGCAATCCTGATGCTACATCATCCCATCTAAACTGAGCAGTTGATTCTCGGCCTTTAGCGAACTCATTTGTCACGACTTGTACTACGATAAGAGCAGATGGTTGTAGAGATAAGTTATACCTGCTGTATGGAAAGGGGACATCACGGAGATATATAAGGTCAAATGTATCTCGAGGACAGTCGAAAAATCGACCTTAGATACCACATCTATCTTGAGTACATCAAAAGGGAGAACATAGGTCATCCACTCTATGTTCAACACTTATAGCGTCCACCTCAAAACAGGGGTGTACTGTATCGAAAAGACAAGTCTAAGTTCATTGGTCATCAAAAAGTAAATTGAGCGACATCGCGTCGACACGGACATACGGCCACTACCGTATCATATGAGAGAAAAACGCCACAGTGGTGAAGTACCTCAGTTCACCTTTGACCGGATAATAATGATCTCATTTGGTAGCTGAGTACCGTCAGACACAATCTATTGCTCATCTCGAATATTGCCTCAAAGTGAAGAACCTATATCTGAAAAATTATATATATATATATATATATATATATATATATATATATATATATATATATAGCTGGTTAAGTATTTCATATGGCTAGGATGTACACGATGAGGGTCACATAGGGTAGGCAGCGTGGCGTTGGGCGCTTTCAATTTCATCCTGCAAAGGTTCTGCAGAGAGATGCTTGAGGGCAGGCATTGCTCTTTCAAATCTAACTTTCGTGCAGGAATCGTCACACACGTGGGAGACGTTCGTCGTACCATAGGCACAGATGTAGCACAACTGTCATCAATTGATCTCTAGGCTGTGAGCGATGTTACATCATCATTTAGACTGTCGCAAAAATCCACCAAACCCATTTAGCACTGCGCTGCTATGCTAACATAAGAATTTGTAGGCTTGCTCTCGAGATGGACACCGGAAAATATCTCGGCGTACAGGTGTCCGAATAGGCGTTCAGCTAGAGTACGGATGAATCGCTTCACAATGTCTTACGCACAATAGCTACAGGATTCCACACACATTACAAAAAACTACCTGACTGGCCAAGAGCTGCGACACAATGCTCATAAACTCGCAGCCAGAGTAAACCAGAAGCAGATTTGCTTAAGTATGCTCCCTTGCTTGTAGATAAGTGCCAGAGCATCGGCGACTTTGGAAGCGTCCTTTCTGGTAACGTTTGGCGATGTTGTGCATGATCAGTTTATACCAGAACGTGCGTCACTATTTATATTGTTCGGCAGGAACAAGAGATCGACCATGTGAACCCATTAAGCGCTGAAACATCAAACTGCGGCTAGTGGATATTACGTGCTGACTGCAGGTAAATTTGCCACATGGCCTACTTCTCAAGTCACGCCATGGCCATGACCTACCAGTAGATGTATCCCTTCGCCGTACTTCTCGTAATCTAGTTGGCTGTATGATATCGTCAGAAGCGTTGGATCCATTGAGTTTTAGTATTTTGTGGTTTACCAGTCTACCATGCCAGCCGCATAAAACCAGAACTGACCCTCAGCACACCAACAATGTCAGGAATTGAGGTTATTTGGTTTTGAGCAATGAGGGGTAGTGATTGTATTCTATGTCATCTCTCAAGCGGGAGGTCGGCTATGTCGTTTATGTCGCTAAGGCATGTACGTTTTCCCCCAAACTTTTCCTTTAATCATATTTATTTTCTTCTCTTATGCGAGATAGGCACGATATAGCCGCAACACAAAACTACGGTGCATATGCACACATTTGTGGTTTATCGCATTCAGTATCAATGCAAAGAAAAGGAAGCTTGAGCCACTAAATGTGGGGACATTGTCGATTTTCCTCTGACGATCAAAGCAACTGTAGCCATTGCCCTCACTTACTCAGCTTTAGAAGTCATAATGTTATTAGCGGGAATAATAACTTGTTTAATGAACATGTACTGTATTCAGTGGTTCAGAATTACCGTGTCTCTGCCTGGTTTCATCCTGTTTACTTTGTAGCAACCGTTGCATACCACGCAGTATTGATGCCAAATGCGGCTCATTGTGTAACATGATGAAACCGGGTGGGATTGATCTTACCAAAGATATGGATCACAAACACGTCAATGTTTATTTACAATGCCAATGACCGATAGTTTATATCTGACACCTTATTTCGCACGCTTAATTCCATGTTTTGAAACCAAGCTAAATCTTATGAAAACCATGCCCTACTCCTGCGCACATGGTTTATAAAAGGATATAACAAAACTGTATTCTTCCTTAACAGAAACGATCAAAGCATATTTCACAACAAATAATTATAAAGTGATCTCCTCTCATCAATACTAAACCTAGCCTTAGCAGTCTAAAAGGATGGGTCTAGTAGATTTTTCAGCGGAGCTTTCTGTCATCATTTGCACAAGTGAGTGATTCCTAACACAAACTCCGGCAGTGATGGTGGCTATTGCGATTGCATTCGCGATATTTGCCACTTTCAACGCTAACATTCACATTAACGCGAGGTTTGATGCTTGTCGAAAAGAAGCAGAGAAACCAGATTGATGCAAGCTCTGGGGAATGCCAGTGATAGTCTCCGCTAGCACTAATAACACGTCCTTCGCAGGCTGGGTAAAGTCGTACTCTTCCGCTAGCACTGCTACCATTGCCAACGGTTATCGTCATGAACATGGAATTAAAATAGGTGTTATTGCGTAGCATTACGACGCCGTTCTCAAGAAGCAGCTAGTTCTGGTAATTTTGTATTGACTCGTTCGTGAATGTATTTTTCGTGGGCGTCTCTGGCTTCTACATTTGCTAGAAAAAGTTTGTGGTTTTTTTTTGTGTGAAATAAAGGGTTTATATGATCTCACTGTTGTGTGTCTGTGTTTGCACGTTCCAGATAATCCAAACGGACGTTCTCATCGTTACTGTTAAGGATGCTGCTCGTGTCGTCTTGATTGTCACTAGTAAATCGAGGTACTTATGATAATACCGTCACTCTGTCTTGTCCACAACGTATGCTTACTAATCCCCTCTTGTGAAGGTGGCTTTAGAGCAGGTGATACGCACCTATCGTTCTAACCTTGTATGGCTCTGAGATACGTTGTTCAGCAAAGACTAGTACCACGTTTTGGCTGCACTTAGTAGCAGCATACTTCTTGTGAACATTACTACAACCGGCCCGACGATAGAACAAGGAATACAGGATGCCATTCATGAAATGACTGGGAACTACAACCCAGCAACCAGGTGGGCCAGAATCACGCTCACTGCCCCAAGGTATGATCTTTATCTGAACTCGCTAGCCTCCCCATTTTTTGATTCAAATTTCCCGGGTTTTGAGGAGCTGTCACACCCATGCGTTTATTAACGTTTCGCCGCTTTATCCTTTCTCACTCAAAAAAACACATCTGAAAGTATTCTTGGTATAAAAACCAGCACTTGCATACATGTAATTACTGGTGGTGGTGGGTACTAGGTGTAATGTGTCGTTTGGAAAACCACGTCTCATTATACTCCGTGGAGGCAGCATCTAGGAGCACTCGTTACACATCATATAAGAAAGACAAACTCCGGGCATGCGTTATCACCATTGCGATTAACGACATTGCCAGCCCAATATGAGTCAAAATGATCCGGGCTTCTCTAGTTACCCCAGTGCAAGCAACTGTATGCTAACTCACCAGTTTAATGCATTGGGAAACCGCGTTAATAACGTCGCTGCCCCATAGCATAATACATATGCTGAAATTCTCGGTCGCGTGTCGTGCAAGCGTATGATGACACTAGTGCTACCTTGAATATCGTACACCTAACAGTCGACAATAATACGTCTGTCAGCAGGATTATTGCTACACATGAATCTGGTTACTATCGCAAGATACAACGGAACAGTTTCATATCGTTGGTGGTTTTTCACACAGCAACAACAACTGCACCATCACTGTCTCGATCGTTGAATTTTACTTTTATGAAATTTCACAGGCATAACGTTAAATAGGTATAAATGGAGCGGGATGGGCACATAATGACAACACTCAATAACGTCGTGTACAAAAGGCTTTGCAACTAATTTTGTCTCGATGTTTTGCTGTTGAAGACATAATCCGGTGTGCGTGCCACAACATTAACACATAAACATCTGATTTCTCACTCTATCTTAGGCTTCAGCGACGAGAACGATATTATTAGTGTAGCTCGCACAGCAAGTAAATGGCATCGAAAAGGGAATACAAACCACTGGAAGATGAGTATATCAGCCTTTCCTTGGAGTTGACACGTACTGATTCAGATTGGGATGGAAGAAGGATGCAGTACATATGGACATCAAGTACTGGGACCACACAGAACACCCTAAGTCAACCACGAGCAGAATGAATTAATTACGCTTTCTCCCGAATGACATACCAGGCGCGATTTGAACTGCAATCATGAAAGCGGTATTTGGCGAACCGTTCTCTCCAAAAACCTTTTCGTTAGAACTGGCAGATCCATCCATCTCCCCCCCCCCCAAAAAAAAATGATAACAAAACACGCACACGCCCAAACACACACGCAAGCACACACACACACACACACACACACACACACACACACCAGCGGACAAAAAGCGTGGTATATGTGACTCTTAACGCGCGTATTAGCAGTCGTGATGAAAACTTTTTCACTTCTATATCTAGTTATATGGAATAAACTGACATCTTTAACATCGCTGCCAACTTGAAAGTAATATAGGAAACCGGTTAGAGGTGCTTATGTGCAGAATAACTAACCACCCCTCCTCATTACAGATGAATTGATCTTTTATCTCACGCTGATTAGAGAGACATCATAATAACGCTATACTCACCAATTTATACCTACGAATGAAAATTCACTTATATTTTGTTTTTGCGAACTCGCCCGTTAGCTATTTTATATAATGTTTCAGAGCTCTAAAAGTGCATTACCCATTCACTAACTTGACCATAGTCTCGTCTGCTGCATAGTCAGGCATTGAATTAGTCCTAGCATCCAAATCTTTGCAAAATAATGGTCAGCTATTGCTTCTCGATAAGTTATCAAAATGTGTTATGTCATAATTTTATATTTCACTAGTCTCAGTCATATTTTAGGACACAGCATAACATAAATACATGTATCTTTTTACCTATTTAAACAAATCAGATCTTAAGACATATTGATTCATCAGAATAGATTTAATTAATCTTCTGCAATTAAATCCCTGAAGCAAAATCGTAATCCTCTTGACTTTGTCTTCGTTAACGTTTCCTTTGAACTCGATACAATACAAAAATGTTAAAAAGTACATCAGACACTTCTGAAAGTTAATTTGTCCAAGTCTATGTAAATAGAGAAAAAATATAATTATTTGGAAACAGTCGTTTAAATACTAGTAAATTTAGTTATCGATTTATTTGAGAGAATACGGGGGTGGGGAGAGTGTATTTGTCAGGGAATTCTACTTCATCGTTGTAAAAATAATCCCTGAGTGATTTTAAACGCGTGTCTGTGGTTGTCTGCGATGGGAATGTGCGATGTTTTCAAGGGTTAGAGTTGTCTCCACATTATTCGCCTTGTTCTTTTAGTTGCTTTTTCTACCTGAATGTAATATGACTGAGTTATGGGGCACAATAGCGCTTTTCCAACTCCTGAATTCACTCGATTTTACTGTGTAATATAAAAATAACCTTTTCTGTATCAAATTGCAACAAATGCTCTTTTCATATCGTATCCCAGAGATCTTTGTCACATCTTTCTATGTGCTCTTATTACTGCATCTGACATGACATTTATGACGGTATTATTACATAGAATCTAACATTTTGTATCATATATTATGCTGCATGGTGCTTTTTAAATAGCCTAATTTCTAATGTAATGTCCAATTATTTATGCAATGTTAGTTGGAGTGTACGGTTACGTCCCCTAGACCATCTAACGTTAAAACTGGTACTTTGAAAATTTTAAGTTACAGATAGGAATTACGTGATACTGTGTATCAGAAAATAAATCATATTGACATCCGTATTATGTACCAGATGTTCCCTATGATTCATAATTTATTTGTTTTGTGTTGTTGTTCCTGCTGCTGCTGTTTCCCTTCGTCTGATGTTACTATTGCCTTCCATCATATAATAAAGCTAAAGCTTTAATATTAGACTCAGTAATGATAAAGTTCTATTTAACGTCTTCTCTCTGAGTCACCGGCATGCAGATCAACATACAAATCTTTGTTGTTATTCACTCTAGGAATAACTATGAACTTGCACCAAATCTCTTTGTGAGTGGCAAGGTCTGAACCTAGTTTTTTTTAACACAACTGTAGTCTTCCTCCAAACCGCTTTTATATTGTGTTTTTGTGACATCCATTTGTTACGTTTCAATGGCTTGTTACATCCTTGTTATGAGAAATATTTAAATATCTCTTCGTTTGAAATAAAAGTGTCTCCGATTTAAATAGCTGTTGGTTTTCAGCTTTAACTTTGTTTTTGTTTTGTACAGTCATGTGTCTGTAATTAACGATTTTCAAAAAAGTTCAAAATGTGTTAGAAGTATCAAATTTGTACGACGGTGCATTAGGGTCAAGTGGATTTATTTTTTCTTTGTACGACGGTGCATTAGGGTCAAGTGGAATTATTTTTCTGTGCCAATTAAGTCGAAATGTCTGGTTATCATCACGAAATTTCGATTTAGTATATTGAAATTTCGACTTAGTATCTCGCAATTTCGAGTTACTATCATAATTATGACTTAGTATATCAAATTTTCGAGTTATTATCTTATTATTTCATAATGCGGCATATTTTAACTGGATATTGATCAATTAGTCCGTCGCGAAAGAAGCCATTTGTTGAAACAAAAATAGCTTTCTCTTCTGTTTAAAAACTGTGTCATTCCTTCGCAAACAAAGTTGTGAGAAGACATGGCAGTTCCTCCAATGTCATTCGTGTGTTATAACCTCGGTGATTTAGACACTATTTTGTATCGCAAAATCATTAATACAGTATACAAGAAGTTGGTGACAATGACCTGGTTTTCATGGCTGATATATTCACAAGTTTCTCATGTGACAAGTAATGCAAAACAAACTGAACCTCTTACCTGCCATCACACGCATGATATATGATTTCAAGTTAACAAAACCTGAGTACGTTTAAAGTACAGATAATATCATCTTTTCCCCCAGAAATGGATTAAAACATTGGGCTAGGTAATTAATGAAAACTTTGGGCTCCGTAATTGATGAAAACATTGGACTCGGTAATTGAAAGCATTGGACTCGGTAATTGATGAAATTATTGTACTCGGTAATAGATGATATGATGGATGAAAACAAGGGGCATGGTAATTGATGAAAACATTGTTGTCTATAATTTGATCCCTCTTATTACATAATGTCTATTGGTTCATATTTGATGCATGCACATAAATGTGGCAGACACAAAGTGAATTATGAAAAACATGAGACCAACTATTAGAATCTTTGTATTTCTTCAGTTTTCTATATCTATAATGTGTGTACATGTAAACAACTCTTGCAAAGCACCATTCATTTTTATAATCTATATATTATTGTCATTGACTGCGCTTTGAATGCCGTCAAAATCACTTTATTGTATAATTGATGTATCAGTTTGGCAGGTCACATAACCGATGTTTAGTATAGGTATCGGAACACATGTTTACAGCCAGAGAACCAGTCAGTTGGAGGGGATATTAAAAAATAGTGCACTAAATATTTTGAGATGCACATATTTCTTGTAAATGCATTTAATTCCTTCCATTATACATTTCATAAACTCAGTCAATGTACAAAAGTTGACACCAATATATTTACTTTCATTTAGGTATCCTGTATTTATTTTCTTACTGACAAAATAACATATGGACTCCTGAGTGAGGCAATGCTATTAGGTGCAGACCAGAGAATCATATAGTGAGAAGCACCGTGCGCAAGAAAATGCTGCACAGTACCTTTTTTTTTAAAGCTTCAACAATGTTTTTGCCTGTACTGAATAGAAACTTGTATGGTTTGTAAGCCAACATAATGAAGATATATTTAATTTTATTTTGTGTATATTAACATTATGTTCTACGGGAAATTAATTACGAGGTCCTATCTCAGCAACTCACAGCTGATCTAACACAGCATCTTCATCGCCTGGAAGAAATTCTGCAAGCGTCTCGTCCACCATGTATTCCGTTAGCGGTCTGCAAATACAAATACAAAGGGAAATCACCAACTCGCAAGTTCGTTCCTATACAGTCACTCGCAAAGGTTTGACTGACTTCGTCATCGCGAGTAAACAGAGTTTTGTCAATGGACGTGCTTCCATGACTGTCAACGACGAGGCCACAACGGACTAAGTTTGAGAGTCGAACCGGGTAGTCGAAGACCTTTGTCTAAGGGTATTTTACGAATCGTTCCGGGTAGTGAAAGGTCTTTTCATTTTCATTCATTTGCGAGACGCTATATGTATACCAACAGCCTTTTACCTAACCATTTTGGATGCAATTCAAATGACTTCTAACGAAGATGCTTTTCAACAAGGCAGGAATCGCAGAGAGGAAAGGACAAATCCTATTAGTTTATGAATTTGTGCCACCTCTGACTTTGATATCTTTAATGTCACTGAGATGTTTATTTCGTTGGCTGCTTTGAGCTGACCAGGTTTTGCTTGGGTAAGACACACGAGGACATTTCAAGTTAACTTTCTCGGAAAGAACCCTATCATGTGGCAGCAGTCGTTTCCTATTGCAATCAAGATATTTTCAAGTTTGTTTTTACTAGGTCCAACTTTAACTTTGTTATATTACATAATTGTTAGAAAATGTAATTCAATCAGTAACGAGTTTGAGTGCCAAGGACTGCTAAGGACTGGCTTCCAAAGATTTGTTATGTTGTCACTGAGGTTTGGTCCACATTTCACAATCTCTTGCCTATTTGTCCAGGTCTGCACTAATAAATTCATTTTATATGTTTCTAAAACGATTCCATTTTTCATCGGTGGCTTTATTTCTCATTAAACTCCTTTATTTTAATCCAGTTATAGTACATCGTTTATCTTCGGAAGCACTTTTAACAGCTACGCTTCCAACTTGGGGCTCTGTCATAGCAGTATTAATGATCTCATAACAGATCAACATTCTGAAGCAATCAACAAGCTACCGTCTAGCTCTGGAATCTTCAGTTATTGCGGACGAAAGAGCAGCACGACCATGGAAGGCAAAGTCAAGTGGACTTCGTCTATTGAGTGGAGCATTTGTGTCAGATGAACTACAAGTCGTTTCCGCTGATACGGAAATACCTCCAAAATTTAGTTTTGAATAAACACTTGCTCGTACGCATAACATTTGATCCCATCAGGGAATATCCACTGCTTATTATTCAGCGGGGACAATCTCACCTTGGTATTACGATATACTCATACGATGCATCTTTGAGCAGATAAAACTGACCCCGTGATTACAGTTCTTGAGATATTTGGCAACCACAACACGGGGAACTCTTTTTCTCTTCTTGATATTTTACAGCTAGTCCACTCTGCAGGTCAAGCACAATACAATAGTATTATGCATCAATAAAGAGGTCAATATCCGAGTACAATTTTCTGATCCCGTCGCAGTACTTCAGCTTGATCTTATCGTAGCAGAACTCATGCATGACTTTTGTGGACACGTCTAATACTGACACGCCAACAAAACGGGGTTTGTCATTTTCAGCTTGCTGGATTTTGTTTTGGTGTGTACGGCAATAGTGCCAACCATCATAGACTTTGCGTGACTCAAACATCGTGTACACAAATAATTAAATGAAATTGCCATGCTCTCAGTCTCTAACATGCATTTGTTTCTGCGGGTTCTGCATAAGTTTTCCAAACACGGCATTTTTCAAGAGCTTGTAGACATCTTTCACAAAATAGTTAGTGGCGACTCTGCGCAGATCCATATTCATTTGCATATACGGTGTCATCCAAGCGTGTTATCTAAATACACGCACCTTATGGACTCCCAGTACACGCATTCCCAACCGCAAAAACAATTACAGGCTTCTTACGTAGATTGCGTAATTTATCTTGGGTCGCAGATTGGGAACTGAGTGAGGCGCATTTTGTAAACCCAAGTCCGGAATACTCCAAGATTCCATGCTGATATGTTGACAACCTCCTAGTTCAACATGAAAGAATCATTCAACGTTGCTGTCGCTGCTGCTCTTGTACTCCAGTATGTGTTAGTGGGCATCCACGTGCGCTAGATTAATCCATTATTCTCGTCTACAGCACCCAGCCATGCACATTGTTTGAATATCATTACATGATGTAAATGTTTTGACAAAGGGGTCATATGCATCAGCAAGCTGTTTGTTCGTGCGAGCTTAGCGATGACTTTGCATGGAAATCGGCTGCCAACTGAACATTCGACGAATAAATATTGATCGATCAGTTAACAGATCAAACTCGACAATGGTTTGACAGCGATGCATCTCAGGACATTCCCGGCGATGAATGGTAGTGTACGGGATTGAAATTTTAAATGAGTATGGCTCTATCAAAAAATGTTTCGAAGACATCAGCAGAGTAGACATTGTTCGTGGATGTGTAGTCGTTGGCGGAAATGAGACGGCGATGAATGAAAGAGATCGATAGGCGGAGTTTATAAAGTTTCCTTGTCGCTGATATATTGGTACATGCAGATTTCTTACCGGGTGAAAAAGGCGAGCTTGGAACTTACATCGTTGGAAGCACCACAATATCCTTGCCATTCGATGCAAGACTGCGAGCTAGTTTGCACAGGCCGGAATGCAGACGTTGCAGCGAGTCAAGAAAAGGTAGTGTCCTAGCCAAAATGTCACGTATTTTTCCATATTTTTGAAGATGAAACTTATCGCATTTGATGTTTCTGCGATCTCTTGCATTATTCAGTGGCCATTATACCATCGCAATGATCAACCAAAACAGGGATTGCCAGGGTAAATTCGCAACTGCAAATTGGATGCGCTGTGCGCAGCTACCCTGTGCCCACATAGGATTATAAAATAATAAGGCAAGTTGTATACCTAAAAACGTTCTAGATAAGGTGTGTATGAACATAATGATGCGCACGTTTTCGTTAAAAGAAAGTCATATCAGAAATGAAATATTAAGACATTATAAAAACCTTCTTTAAAAAGTATGAATGCATCTTTTTTCTCACTATTTTTGGTAATCAGTATTATTCAATGGGTACTACACATTCCACAATATAATTTATATAGACGGGTTTCATTATAGGTATATATATTTTGTGAGATTATCACAGTAAAATGAAACAAGTCCAGTTAAGATTTGTGTTTTCATGGTATCTATATAAAGATTTCATTCATCACCTTTGGGTGAAATACAGGTCTTTTTATATCGTAGAATTAAACAATTTGGTAAGCTGGAGTTGGATAGAACAACAGTGACATAATTTCTTATTTATCGAGTGTAATTGCTTTCCATACTTATTGAGGGTTTCACTCGTTTCCTTTGTTATCAAGGGTGTTACTCCTTTTATTTCTTATTGAAGGTGTCACTCCTTTCCATGCTTCTCGAGGGAGTTAATTATTTCCTTACTATTCGAGGGAGTGATTCATTTCATTACTTGTCGAGGGAGTCAATCCTTTCCTTACTTTTTTAGGGAGTCAGTTATTTAGGATAGCATATACGAATATAACCGAGTCAATATAGAAACTATATAACTGTATATTTTGCAGGTAACGTGAAATTATAGATGAATAACACTTTCTTATTGGTTGTCCAATGCACGATATTTTGAGGAAGAACAGAAATGATGACTACCGCAAGCGACTGTAAAATTTATATGTACTGAATTATTAAAAAGTTAAAAAATGAGAAAAACTATGTACTTGTACAAATTATTTATTAGATATCAATTACTCCTCTCCGGTAGTTTAAGTAGTTAGAGCATCTGCCTCGGACGTGGAAGTCCGCGGGTTGAACCCAAGCTGTGTCATAGGCATTAGTGATAGCACTAGTCGGACTGGTGTCAGGATAATGTGACTGGGTTGGACATGATGCTAGATGTCTGCAGCATGATGCCCCAGTACCAGACATCACAATAAACTGCCACACTGCCGACATCGCACCGATATGATTGAAAATTATTAAAGCTACGTTAAAAGTCCAACACACACACACACACACACACACATACACACACTCCCCGGTGCACAATTTGAATAATAGGAAGTATGCTGTGAATTTATGAGTAAAATATCTTAAATCTTGAATCTAAAAGCCATATTTGCTTTAGAGGAATTTTGCATCCACCAAAGAAGAACCTGGATTCGTGCAACAAGAACTGAAGTTGTGATGTTTGGGTAATGCTGACGTAATTAGCACATGTCAGACCCAACCCCATACTGACCCCTCGTGTAAAAAAGTTAGAAAACAGATGCCTTAAATACGTGATTTCATGCTTTTAAAATGGTCACCTAAAACTGTTAAGGATTTCAATTATTTTCAAAAGATACATTTGGCATGATTAATGCATCATTTCAGCCACATTCATCTTGTGCCAGGATGAAGTATAACTGAACATGGCGGCTTTTATGCTTCTAATTTTACTTAGATATTACTCGATTACTTATCGAGTAAATACGATATGATTGTAACGCGTCTGTCTGTCTGTCTCTGTCTGTCTCTGTCTCTCTCTGCCAGCATGAAGAGATCTTAAAATACTTGTGGAGACCGTAGACCCGTAGATAATTTAGTTCACATTTATGTAATCAACGGCTAAGCACCGTCAATAAATACCAGAAGACGAACTTCAGTCTACAGAAAGCAGGCTTATAGTACTATTTTTTCTGCATAATTAAGGTTTCCACGTGAATCATATAAATTATCAGTGACTGGCCTTGCCTGTACCTATTAAATATTGGGAGATACTCGTCATACATTATCGTATATACGGTATACATTTCTATATAATAATATTTTTTATGTAGCGATATTAACTCTGGCTACATTCTTATTAATGATTGGAAACAATGGAAAAATACGGTATACATGAGGGTTGATTACAATCCTAAATTAAGTGACAAAAAAAATACAGTGCAACATCTGTTACCGAACTCAACTGCAAGCCTATCACGGCCACAGAAGTCATGTTTGAATGTAGAAATAAACAAAATAAAGAATCAAGGCTTAGTGTTAGGACTGGTCGGCTTGGTGTCAGGATAATGTGACTGGGTAGGACATCATGCTATATGTCTGCTGCATCACGCCCCAGTGCTAAATATCACATTAAACTGCCACGCTGCAGACATCGTAGTGATATGACTTAACAATTGTTAAAGATACGATAAAGATCTAAATTACACACACACACACACACACACACACACACACACACACACACTTCCGTATGACGTTATCCAGCTTGTTTACGGATGTTGTCTGCAAATATGACACTGATATCGACATCAGAAACTACCTCACTAACGGCAATCGTTTCAGTCTGAGGAGGCAACTGGCGAAGACGAAAGTATATGAAGTGACCGTTTATGATCTTGTTTGCTGACTACTGTTTCCCGAACGCCACATCTGAAACTGACATGCAGCAGAGTATGGGCAATGTCTCTTCACATTGTGATAGTTTCGGTCTCAGTCAATATCAACAGAGAATGCAGAGGTAATGGACCAACCTGCACCCACAGTCTGCTGATAAAATCACCGATGAGATGGGCTGTCCATGTCACCAAGATGTTAGAAGAATTAACTCAGGTCATCATTGAAGCACTTAAAAATTGATAATGGCAATTCGTAAAATTTTGCACAGGATCGCTCCACCTGTTGATGTCTCATTCTTTCTGGATCAACAGACGATGAACTGATGAGAATCGCAGACATAGTGCAGAAGCACAAGCATCGTAAATCTCAGAACCTCTGCGAGTTCTCTCTTTATCAAGCATACCCAAGATGCATTTCCTGTCAAGTGCCCTACAAACAGTTCATAACACATTCGCCAGCCTAGCCATTCATGTACTCACATACATCAATCAGTTGGTGAAGGCATGGTCATCTTCGAACTGGAAGGAGAAACAACAACAATAACAAACATGTAGATGCAAAGTTGAGGTTACTAATCCGTAACATCAAATACCGTTATGCAAGGGAATGTATTGTTTAGCTGGGAAATTTGAGTCTGCTTATAATGGGATTATATGAATTTGTTGTTACAGAGAACATAATCTTATATATATATATATATATATGTGTGTGTGTGTGTGTGTATGTGTGTGTGTGTGTGTGTGTGTGTGTGTTAAAACAGACTCTAAGAGCTTTACAACATCTAGTTAGCACATACGGGTATAATAACAATTTGCAGACTGACAACATAAAACTCACGAAATATCTCACAAACACTATACAAACAAATGAATTATTAAATAAAATAAAAACATGAAATATATGAATAGGTTTACACAAAATATCCTAAAACACAAAATTAGTTTACAATCCAATTTGTATCTAAAAATAATTACCGGCGGATAAATGTCAGATTTATTCTTGCTGGTGGAAAACATGTCTTGAGACTGTTCTTTAATATGAACATGATCTCCCTGTGATTAAGAACATTTCATTACAAGTAGCTGGTCCTGATATAAAAATAAACGACATCTGTATGACTATGTTTTTACATACTAAGAATACGAAAAAAGAATATAAGAATATGAAATATATATTAAAAAAGTAAATCACTTAAATAATAGAGACAAACATGCAATTATATATTTAGAAAGGATATACAACATATCAATTATTTTGAAAAAAAAGTTCATCTTTAAAGAGCTGATACTGCTTAGTTCAAGGTTATTATCATTAGAACAATGTATACTGCTTAGTTCAAGGTTATTATCATTAGAACAATGTATACTGCTTAGTTCAAGGTTATTATCATTAGAACAATGTATACTGCTTAGTTCAAGGTTATTATCATTAGAACAATGTACACTGCTCAAAATGCAATGTCTCATGATATTAACATTGATGCCATATAATGCATCCAATAAAATAAATTCAACACAGTGTAACAATGTAACATCACTTATATGATGGAAAAAGTTCAACTTGTATTGACTGTATGTTAGCTATCTAGATATTATGTTATTTTACAATTTTTTTTTTACTCATAGGCGAGTATGCACATGGTAAACAATTAGGTTGTACTAGTGATCATTGTTAAAAATTAACTTTTAGTATTCTCATAAACCTACATGAATGTGTTAGTGGAACTATAAAACTGGATTGTTTAATTATTCTTAATTTGATTTAATATGGTTTCGACAGAACTTGTTTTGTCATATTCCTTACAAATGCTACTATTGTATACAGAATGTTTGGAATCTTATTCTTTGAATCGTAGGTCTCATAAAAGAACCGACAGGAGTAGCCATACAGGAATACAGTTTTGTCTATGGTTTTCATAGAGCAAGATAATAGCCATACAGGAACACACAGTTTTGTATATGGTTTTCATATAGCAAGATAATAGCCATACAGGAACACACAGTTTTATATATGGTTTTCATACAGCAAGATAATAGCCATACAGGAAAACACAGTTTTGTATATGGTTTTCATGCAGCAAGATAATAGCCATACAGGAACACACAGTTTTGTATATGGTTTTCATACAGCAAGATAATAGCCATACAGGAACACACAGTTTTGTCTATGGTTTTCATACAGCAAGATAATAGCTATACAGGAACACACAGTTTTGTCTATGGTTTGCATACAGCAAGATAATAGCTATACAGGAACACACAGTTTTGTATATGGTTTTCATACAGCAAGATAATAGCTATACAGGAAAACAGTTTTGTATATGGTTTTCATACAGCAAGATAATAGCTATACAGGAACACACAGTTTTGTATATGGTTTTCATACAGCAAGATAATAGCCATACAGGAACACACAGTTTTGTCTATGGTTTTCATACAGCAAGATAATAGCTATACAGGAACAGACAGTTTTGTATATGGTTTTCATACAGCAAGATAATAGCTATACAGGAACACAGTTTTGTATATGGTTTTCATACAGCAAGATAATAGCTATACAGGAAAACAGTTTTGTATATGGTTTTCATACAGCAAGATAATAGCTATACAGGAAAACAGTTTTGTATATGGTTTTCATACAGCAAGATAATAGCCATACAGGAACACAGTTTTATATATGGTTTTCATACAGCAAGATAATAGCCATACAGGAACACAGTTTTATATATGGTTTTCATAGAGCAAGATAATAGCCATACAGGAAAACAGTTTTGTATATGGTTTTCATACAGCAAGATAATATCTATACAAGAACACACAGTTTTGTATATGGTTTTCATACAGCAAGATAATAGCCATACAGGAACACACAGTTTTGTCTTTGGTTGTCATACAGTAAGATAATAGCTATACAGGAACACACAGTTTTGTATATGGTTTTCATACAGCAAGATAATAGCTATACAGGAACACAGTTTTGTATATGGTTTTCATAGAGCAAGATAATAGCTATACAGGAACACACAGTTTTGTATATGGTTTTCATACAGCAAGATAATAGCCATACAGGAACACAGTTTTGTATATGGTTTTCATACAGCAAGATAATAGCCATACAGGAACACACAGTTTTATATATGGTTTTCATACAGCAAGATAATAGCTATACAGGAACACACAGTTTTGTCTATGGTTTTCATACAGCAAGATAATAACTATACAGGAACACAGTTTTTTTTATGGTTTTCATACAACAAGATAATAGCCATACAGGAACACAGTTTTGTATATGGTTTTCATACAGCAAGATAATAGCTATACAGGAACACACAGTTTTGTATATGGTTTTCATACAGCAGGATAGTAGCTATACAGGAACACACAGTTTTGTATATGGTTTTCATACAGCAAGATAATAGCTATACAGGAACACACAGTTTTGTATATGGTTTTCATACAGCAAGATAATACCTATGTTTAGTCAGACTGTTCTTGGCATCCATTAGTCTCGATGGAAGTGTGCCCGTGAGAGGTATTCCAAATGGTGGTTGTGCAGTGTCGGTAGTGGCTATGTAGCCCAACACGGGATTAGCAATCCTTATTGCACTTGCTACACTTGAGCAAGCGTAACATGTTCTCGCAGGCTTTCACACCAGTGATCAGAGCGTGTATCCAGCTGGAAATGTCTAGAGCAAGCTCTTCCCAGGTGTTGAAATCGATGTCAATGGTTTTCATTACATCCTTGAAGCGGAGATGTAGCCGTCTGATCGACCCTTTGCTTGACACAGTTAGCCACCGTTACACTCAAAATGAATCATCAATCAATTTATTTCGAAGACATTGTATGTTTTCGAATCTTTAATATTGTAAACAAAATGTGGAATTTCAGACACTCGCGTTTATTCAGAGTATACATATTTATAGTTTCAGCTCTAGAATTACTACTTTTTAAAACCACATATAATATACAGCAAATTATTTTCATTTAGAAATTATCCTCAAAAGAAATATTTGATTCAATCAAGTAGGAGAACTACATTACATCAGCTAGAGGAATATATATCTTTTAACAACAGTTAACGCTTTCTTTCAAATTATAATTAATGTAATGATGATAGTAGTAAGAAACTATCTGACATCAAGTTGAACTTCCAAGACATTTCGGTGGGTTCTCAAAAATCATTCCCGGATGTACCGTTCCAATATCGGCGGTCGACGGTACTGGCTTGTCGTAGTCGTCAAAACGCTTTGCTATCCAATTATAGACGATATAATGGACCCCAGAGCATGATAGTAGCAATAAAATATTTGACTTGAAGTTCCACCTCCTGGGTATCTAGGTGGGTTATAAAAATTCATCCCCGGATGCACAGGTCCAATATCAGCGGTTGATGGATCTGGCTTGTCGTCGTCATCAAATAATAGATACTCTTCTGTTACTGCCATGTCTCTTACACTTTGACAACCGTGTTTGTATCGGAAAAGATAAAATGGCCCATCAATTGGAAGAACTATTGGATCAAGGGCATTTCCGTCAGACCTGAAATGTTTAATTGTATGGAGACAAGGTAGAGTTGGTACAGGATCACAGCAAGAAAACGTATATCATTGAAGTAGTACTTTTCAAGCATACTGAATACAATTGTCTAATTACTTGTCTACTGTTCGGAAAGAACTATTATGCAAATTAAATACCCTATCCGAATATTTAACTTTATGTGCTTGCAAATTTGGAAACCTGATACGTTTTTCAAGATTTTCTGCATGTGTTTTATTTTCTCTTGGAGGAGGGCAGTAATATATTTGCGATAATTAATCAAGTTTTTTTTTTAATTTGTAAATTCTTTCGGGATTATTTAGTAACTGTACAGTAATCAGAAACTTTTTTTTATCGCACTTGATTTATAGATCCCACGTGTGATCTAAGGAAATCAGAATTAGCCTTTTGAAAAGCCGAGACAGGTATCAAAAATGCTAATAATTGGGCATATCAAATACATTTAAGAGATAGCAAAGTTAAAATAGATCATTTAATACCTAGAAATAACCGATAGGAAATCCAAAACGCAAACGGAGACAAATGTAGTCATTCTTCGGCACTAACAGCATAAGAAAAAATACAGGCAATGAAAATAAGTTTATAATTCTATTCTGGGGTTAACATAAATGCCAAAGCAGTATCCATATTAACATTGGTTATTTCACCATCGAAAGTATTTGGGAGGAACCAGGAATCGTGTCTCAGAAGGAAAAGGACTTTTTCTGGTAAGTACTACTACTAAATTAACATGGTAATCCTACGAATAGTATGAATCAAGTGAAACAACTGCACTTGTTATTACAACCATATGCAAACTTTGGCACACACAGAAACTTAATGACGCCTGGGAAAGTAATTTAACTGCGAGCTTAGATAATATGGAAACATTTTATAATTAGAGGCTACATAAAGAAAGGATAAGTGCGTTTGAAAGCCAAATACTTTCAATATACTAATACACCATTGTAGATGATACAATGATTTACGACATGTCGAGAAAAGACTCTTCACAAAGATATCGGATGAGCAATAGACATTGACGCAGCTAAACGTTCGAGCACTAGATTAAGGTGGAAGTAGAAGCTGACGTGACTTTGCTTATACCTTAAAACAAACATGAACGATTATTGATGGTCACAATGGTCATCCCCACTCCTACTTTGTACTTTGAGACAAAGCACTTGTTTGAACATGAATTTGATTGCGTTGTGAGATTGATATTAGTGAACTCAGAAATTGTGTCCTTAGAAAATCTTACTTCGAAAAAAGAATGGCTACAATTTATTTTTCTTGAAAAAGATTTCAATTAAAGAACACACTTAAACTGAACAGCATTATGAAATAATCAATATACATTTAAACTTTTGTCTTGACGGCTATAACAAATAATTGATCTGCAGTGAAAACTTGTAACCATTTTTAGACAACTATTCAGCTTTCCTAAGAACTTCACCACGAAACAGTAATAGATTTTTGTACGTAGTTTTATGCTTTATTTTAACCGTCTTAGATGTAAAGAATCTAACACTACAATGCCAATTGGCTGGGTACACGGAGCGTATTTGGTTGGCCAAGCAAACTGGTTGTTATGTGATCGATTGGGAAGATAAGCTAATATCCTACGTCAGTTTGTATGATTGTGGATTTGTTGAATTTGGTGACAGATCGAACAACTGATACAATGAGCAAGAAAATGGCGTCATCTGAGGGTGACACGAATTCTGGATAAACATTATGGCTAGTAGCATCCCACTTGAAAGCTTTAAGACTGGACTAGCCATGTATGAAATTTTAAAGATTTTATTAATTGCACAGGAGTACTGATAGTGTGCGCCTATAGACAGAAACACTGCTGGTGGGACTACTTTTTCGGAATGTTTTAGTACGAAACGTTAGAGCTGCTTGTAGAGAAGACATGCCGTTAATCACTAAGTTTGTGACGCTTAAATTTTAATTTTGCAGCATTCCAATGAAAATCAAGAGAAAATTATATTATAACGTGTCTTTAGGTTTAGCGTACAGTTTTATATTCATTCCTGATATGGCCATACTCTCGAAGGCAATGTTTATATATATATATATATATATATATATATATATATATATATATATATATATATATATATATAATAAAAAAGTAACAATAGAGGCAACTTTGACGTAAGGCTAAATGACAAATACATTGTGTCATTTTAGTAGCATGATGAAAAACTGGGTTTCGATACAACGAAATGAATTGTTCATCATAAACGAACACTCTGAAAATTTTAGATAAAAATTTATTGGTATAAAACGTGAACATCGACTTCATTTTACCTGCAACAATATCGAATTTCAGTGTTGGCATCGTAAACTCCATCAGGAAGGTATCCCCTTAGGCTGTTCCGATTCCCCGTATCTTCATCGTCATGTCTAACGAATCCCTCCTGGAAACCTTAAATGAAAATGAGATGGGTCTGAAATTGTTAATCGGATGTTACACAAAAGCACTACTATTTTCATTTTCACGGTCAAGGAAACAGGTGCGTTATTTACCTGGAAATTGTGGACACATACAATTACTTACAGAAGCAAACATACGAATAAAATACTTTCTTCCATCAAACATGACTTTATATTAAGCAGGTCATTTTACGACATAGAAAAAGCAATCTAATCATTTCTTATAAAGGTTCTGATAATATCATTTTCAATTTGGTATGCAAAACGATCTTTCTGTTCATTTATTTTTAAAAAAAACTTCTTGCATATAAATTGTGTTTTGCTTTTCTGAAGTTCATATCTTTTAAAATATTTCTGCAAAATAGTTTGAACAATTATGCATTTATGAAATAAATAAAACTCATTTCATCCGGGGCAAAATTATGCTGGATTCATACGCAAAAATGAAATTTGATTGAATCTTAAGTAAAATGAAATTGAATCCTATACCAAATGCCATTAAATACTCTATAAACTTCCGTTGAACCATATGGAATATCTAGTTGAATCTTATGAAAAATGTCATTGTAAAATGTACTATATAAAATGCCACTGAATCATGTAAAATGCCCTTGAATCTTGTGTAAAAATGTCGTTGAATCCTATGTAAAGTCCCATGGAGCATATGTAAAATCTCGTTGAATCCCATGTAAAATCCCATGAAGCATCTGTAAAATCTCGTTGAATCCCATGTAAAATCCCATATCACATATGTAAAATCTCGTTGAATCCCATGTAAAATCCCATGAAGCATCTATAAAATCTCGTTGAATCCCATGTAAAATCCCATATCACATATGTAAAATCTCGTTCAATCCTATGTAAAGTCCCATGAAGCATATGTAAAATCTCGTTGAATCCCATGTAAAATCCCAAAACACATATGTAAAATCTCGTTCAATCCTATGTAAACTCCCTTGAAACAAATGTAAAATCCCATTAAGCAAATGTAAAATCTCGTTGAACCCCATGTAAAATCCCATGAAACATAACTAAAAGCTCGTTGAATCCTATATAAAATCTGATTGAATTCAATGCAAAATTCAATGTAATCCTGATAAAATTAAATGTATGCCTATGTAAAATCCCAATAAAGCCCATGTCATATTCCACTGCATCATATGTTCAATTCCATGTAATCCTATGTACAATAAAATTAAATCCTAAGTAAAATTCAATCTAATCCTATTTAACACGCTGTTAAATACTGTCTATTGGCACGTATATTGCATATGATCTATAAATAGGTGTTTACGATTCTTAATATTATTTATAATAAGCCTCTTTACGAGTTGAGGGTTATCTCCCATTGGGAATAGTAATGTGGATTCTTAGAAAAATTAATTTCTTTCCCACTGGATGGATCGGTTATGTGGATCCTTTAATGACGTGTTATATTGTGTTAAATGTCACGTAGTGAGTAGGAGAAAATTGCATTGTTTGCCTATATGCGTGGAGATAACGGGAGAATGAGACTATCAATTAATTCGTGTTTCGAGTCTCATTTCATATGTTCATGTGTTAATATCGGTCTGCATATATGTTGAATGATATGTTTATATACGATTTGAGAGGTGACACTTGTTTTCGAGTATCAATTTGAATTAAAGAGTGTTCATTGGACTAAAAAGTAATCTTGGGACTATTGAAAATATAATCTAAGGACTATGCCATTATGATACATAATGACTGTTGTCAGACCAATGCATTCGAGGATCTGTATTTCATTCAGAATGTTCGATTCTTTTGGACACGTGTATAAAGTTTTAGGAATTTTTTTAAAATTCATAATAATGTAAGCTTTTTAATTTTCATTTTAAAACATTCATAATTAAATTATGTGTAAAGTTTTACAAAACTTGGTTTTTCTTCTTTCTATTCCAATTCCATTATAGCCTACTAAATTCCTATTGAACCCATTCAGAATATCATTTTACAGCGATGCCCGCAGTGAGACAAGTTGTTGGATGACCACTCCAACACCTAGTTTCAAAAAAAATTCACACTGAGATACTTATAACGGTCCAGTCTACCTCGTTTACCAGGATGGAGGATGTCGATTAACTCAGTATATTACCTTAAGACGTTTTGTGTTAAAAACTTATACGATGAATACACTACTTATCTAAGCGCTACATTGAATAAGGACCGTTTTCTACCACCATTTTGTACGAAATAAAATTTAATGGGATTTCAGGACTTTTTGTGTTTTTATGTCGTTTAATATACAACATGCTTTCCATTATTGCTATTTACAAATTTCCATTTCATACACAAAAACATTTTAATATTGAATAAAAGGTACTTCAAATTACAGAACTTATGTTTTAGATTAGCAATTTCAGACTCAAAATTAGATACAAAATCATGCTTGCACCGTGCGGAAATCTCGTAAGAGTGCGCATCTGTCATGAAAATAATATGTTAAAAATATCATAATGGAACGAGCTTGAGCGTATATGAAGAAAGTAAAATATTTCAAGATTTTTCCATGTGGTGCTGGCACTTTGTTGGCGTCCTATCTACCCAGAGACACAAATTACTACTTCTAAAGAATTACGGTTAATCACTGTCTTTTCTGTTATTACCAGGCAGTATTATTATCCAAGAATGTAAGAAAAACGAAAACATAAACGTTGAAAATAATCATATACATCCTTATATATTCTTTACGTTCTATTTCCTCGCGCTCCTTCATCTATGGTACCTAATCGGATCTACCTAATTGGTCATAAAAACATAGATCAAGTCATTTTAAAGCTGACATGTTTAGGATTCATGCGCTGTAGGGTAATACAATACCCTAAATATAATTTTGGTTTTATCAGAACTACGAGATTTTGTTCTCAGTTGAAAATAATAGTGTAATAAAGATATCGAAATAGTTTAGTACATAACGAGTGTAATTTCGTCAAGAAACAAGCTGATAATATAAATACTTATAATCACCTTTCGGGCAGATTTTGTATTTGAAAATGCAGTAATCGCCCTTTGGCCATTCCAGCTGGAATGTTCCGTCATCGTCCGATTTGATGCAAAATGATAGGTTGTAGTGTTCCACACTTACTTGGACTGCAAAGAGAATTTAAAACTTTGGCAATGTAATTGTGTGTGTGATTTGAATTTTAAAAAATTTCAGTCATATCGCTACGGTGTATGCAGTGTGGCACTTTATAGTGATGTACAAGTCACATTATCCTGGCACCTGGCCGTCCAGTCCTAACACTACCCTCTCAATGCTGAATGCCAAGTGAGGCAGCTGTTAGTACAATGTAAGTCTTTGGTATGACTCAGACGGAGATCGATTCCACGACCTCCCGCATCCTAGGCGGACGCTCTAACCACTAGGCCACCGTTGCGGTTAGGGAATGGAATTGGCCATGCAGTTATTCTCTCAAACAAAAAGGATTATAAATCAAATCAGCTCTGATTTTGAGTGACGTTTTTAATTAATACTCCTTTTATCACGAAGCATGTGCCATTTGTACCAATAAATATTGTTTTGCTGACAAATAACAAATGATGCACAGAATATGGCACCAACGATAGACCATACCTTCTACTTAGAATCAACCTTTTCGATAACTATTTCTAAAAATAATTACAAATTGTGATAAGCAATGGTGGTAGTAGTAGAAAGCATGCAACCATTGCATTCATGAAAAATGAGAACAATAATTTGATGAAAAATTCTGTTTGGGGTAACCATGAAATAGTTCAATCCTTGGGAATCGTTCGAAACTAATTTTTAACAGGTCACCAATGTATTAAATGTTATGTTTTTATTTCCAGTAATTTGTGATTTTGAATATACTTGCAATGAATTAAGTGGTTGATTTTTCACACTGACATGCACGAAAAAAATTAATGCGGTTGAGGGTACGTGCATTTCGCCCCATCCGCACAAACCACCAATGAAACTAAACAAACAAAACAAAACATATTTTTACACCCACAAGGGTTAATCATTATAGTTCGTTTTTAAAAATGTCTCTCCACGTCTTCTTCGTAGAAAGTGTTGTGTTGTTTTTTTAAAATAGAAATGAGATCCTAGTGCATATTTCGGCGACGTTGGCGCAAATCGTAAGGCATATTATTTACTACCCCGAGATGAACCAATGCCAATATGTGGCTTAATTTGTCATGTGTACTACGTGCATGTATGTAGAAGGTATAACTAATACAAGTACTATGATTTATAAAGAGACTTCACGTTTAACACTAATTGCATACATCGTTTGATGAGCTGTTTATTAAACCGTGTCACTATTGCACATGTTATAGGCTTTAATTGGCTTTATTTATGGAAAACATTGTTATTGTGTGTACAGAAAGTGTAATGTTTAGTCAGATCCTTAAACGTTTTTGTTCGTTATATATAACTTTTTGGTAGGTATCTGTGTTGAAGAGGAACGGTCACGAACTTTCGTTGCCATTAGTTCAGACCGAGGTCATGAAGATACAAAGTACAACTTTAAGAAGTCTTTGCAGAGTGACTTTTGCACTTTGGGAATTAAAATCAAAACTTGCCTTCCATGTGGTTATCAATGCCGCTGGACCATTCGTTGGATGGATCTTGTGTTTCTGTATCCTCATATCGCCATCCAGTCTTCCAAGAAGTAATTCCTTGCGGGCAGCCGGCCTTTGGCCTCGGAATACCATAAGTACCATTTGGCCACGTGACTGGAATGGCGAGCTGTATCACTGAATCAAAACAGATAAATAAATAATCTTGTCATTAACATATTTCATGTTTTTCAACGCTGAAGTAAAAACGGTGAATACTTTGCACGACCGATTTAGAGAAAAATGACAATGATGTAATGTGTCGACATTCGAATCTATGCATGAAAAGCAGAGTGGCTATTTTGTTACTATATACGATATGACTTACTAACCTTAGTAACACAAATACAAATATTCAAAGATAAACGCATACAATCGATTCAAAATCCATGCAAACTGCAAACAAAGGGATAAATTCAATTTCATCTAATAAAGAAAACCATAGATTAAGAGACGAGATGCCTGAATAGGTCAAGGAAATCATATATAAGCAAATTGATGTAGATCTGATGTTTGGATTAACTGGACGATATCATTATCTGCAGATGACAAAGATAAAACAACACAAGTCTTCCAAAGGTAGTATTCCAATGATACGTAGTAGTCCGAATGTGTGCATGGTAGCAAATGAACCTGGAATAATTATTGTTATTTGATGTTTACGGTGATGAAATAAACATTAAATATCCACATATGTTGTATCTACAATAGCCAACAAAAGTTTCAATTCCTTGATGAATTGTCATAATATTCTAAAAGATACATTCAAGCAAAGCTGGAGGTACCTGTTGGTGTCTCTGCATTTTTATAGGTTGCATATTCGTTGAGTGATCGAATGATATTGGCCCTCAGTGCATTCATTTTCTTGGAGATGTTAGAAGAGCACTGTCCCAGTGAGAAGCTTTCCACGTTTTTCCAGTGCATGTATTCATTACTGAAAACCCAGTCTATCGTTGTCAGTTTCATTCCTATGGGTTCCGGAGCAGTCGCTGTCCCAAACTTGAGAGCATCTTCAAGATACCCGATAATGGTGTTAAATTCATGGCGATACTTAAATGAGTCCAGATTAACATGATAAGATGAAAGTGCACCTTTATACGGACCACCAATTGTTACATCATCTGGAGCCTGGAAAGAAAAGAGGTGTGTTGCAAATAAGATAGAATTCATTTTAATTTAATCCGTATATAATAAACTATTGATGATTGAACATTGCAAAATTGTAACGGCAATGTAGATCTGAGATCAATGTGATTGTAACATCAAAACTACCTTATATTTTAAATTTTTATAACTGCAGCTTGGTATATGTGTTGAAGTTCCGATATTGTTATGAACCTTAGTAAAACGTATCAATTTGTTCTCCATACTTTTTGTTTTCCTTCTGGGCTCAATCTCCCTTTCGTTCACTCCATCAACAGATATATTACTTATTACAATCAATAAGTATTGTATGTTTATTTACTCCACACTGTCACATAATTTTCTTCTTCTGTCAACACTATGAAAGAATAACATTGATCATGTGTTTATGTATGTCAAGGAAGCGGTGATCTTAAAGCTTTATTGCCAGTTAAGCTTTGATAACACAAAAGAAGGTCTTTAACTAAAATTTATGATATCAAATAGTAACTCCTTTGTGAGCAGAGAAAGGAGAAGTCAGGAATCTGAGAAAATATTTAAGATAAGGTTGGGATCTTGATGCTTGGCTCCCGATATATAGCGTTTGAAAATTGCTAATAGACAGTTGTCTCTCTTTAAAGTGTATAAGAAATTATTAGGCAATTACCAACTACATAGTGGCAGACTTCATATTCTTTTCTAAGAAATTATACGTCTTTTATATTGTTCTCTTAACACATTTTCTCTACATAATAAAACGGTTCACAGACAATTCAGCATCAAATCAATTTGGGTTGCTTGAGAAATTGTATTATGTCGTGTATCACAGTACTTACATGGTTGATGACGTAGATGAGAAAATCCTTCAACAGCGAGCCGTACCTGCGAATTTCTTTCCACCCAAGTTCAATTTCAGTCACAATATGCTGCATCAAAGGGTTACAGAGTATATTAATATATCCATGTATGTTCATATAGTAGACAGATCGCTAAACCAAAATTGATTCCTTTCTCGCAAATTTAATAATTTAAGATAAAGGGTAATAACCCTAACATAAACAAGGTATATAAGTCAAAATTAGTGTCATACAATGCATAGCTACTTTTAATTCTCGCAAATTGCTGAGGCTTTTGGCACAAGGAGATAAAATGACTATTCAACATTAATCATGACAACATTCATCAAGGTAAAGGCGGCAAGGGATTGGTAGCATAACTTACTCTTCCCAGCACATCGGATTAAATATTAAATTATATTAAGTGGAAAGGGATAAACGAAATAAATGTAATGCAAGCATGCGGTTGTTTGATTTTCCTGTTAGAAACTTAATACGTTTGGAAACGTGAAAATTCGAGCTTTATATATATATATATAGTATATATATATATATATATATATATATATATATATATATATATATATAAGAAATATACCGTTCCCCACGTGTCCAGGAAAAACATGTATTTCGTGACATCGTACACAAGTGGTAGCGAACACATTGCAGCAGCAAAGTGTTCCGTAACAAAGAAACGGTGATTTGATGCAAGGTCCACTTGGTATAATGCTTTACCCAGCATGCATCTCGTTTCTTGATCCTGATATACATAATGATGTAGTTCTGTTTGTTGTTTGATCGTCTGATAACCTTGAGAAGTCAGAGAAGTCTGTAAACGTTTATTAATGTTTGAGAAACTAATAATTCCTTTTTTGCATGTGATACATTTTATACGTACTTTGTTAAAGACAATTTGCATACTATTAGCATCAGACCTATACAGAATGCTGTAATTATGGGATCCCTATAATTTCGGTTTAAAAAATCGCAGTAGCTTGTACACTCTTTAGAAAATCTGACCCAGTAGACAAAATATATTACTGAAACTTGGTTGAAAAGAATCTCACTTCGTTATCATCTTTTAAATGTTGAAACTAATCATGAGTCTCATTACCAATATTATCGTATTTGTTTTTAGTCAGAGTAAACTACAAATTCTCAGTTGTTTTTAAAAGTACTTTTAAGACCACTGTCGTTTAAAATTATTCCTTTCCATCACGATTTCGTAGTAGGACATCAACAAAGAATGCTGTGCAAGTATAGGAACAACGTACCATTGCTCAGTGTAAAAGCCCCTTTTGTCAGATTCTTGACATTTGTACCTGCCATAAAAATAAAAATATAAATTATAGCTTACTTGTATAGGTTGATTTAGATCATGTTATATTGCCATTTTGTTTCTTTCATATTATTAATGAATCGAATTCTTCTGTGAATGAAGGTCAACGGATGGGCATCTGAACTAGTACGATAAAAGTTCCAGAAACCTTATGGAAGAAATGCAGAGAAAAGGTAAATCATATATTGGCAACTTTGAGACAAAATCAAATTTTGCAAAGGTTTTAACCTTGCTGTTAAAAATACTGTTTATTTACACTCGGACGTTGGTTTTGTAAGATGCATTTTAGGGCATCGTCTTCATGCGTCTGGTCCAACAACTAAACAAACACTGGAAAGAAATTGTGCATTTGTACAGCTATAGAAAATAGAATTGATTTGATGTTGACCTCTGTAGTTTCAACATATTTAAAGCAGCACTTTGAATATCAAGTATATCTAATAAACATAACAAATGTTTAAAGTACGTAGTACGCTGCAGTTGTATACTCTTATGGATTAATGTCCAAACACTCGGTATTAGTAGGGTACTAGCTTTCGTGGATGCTTTTCCAGATCTACGAATCTGATGTCGTGGGGATACGCGTATGCAAAGTCCATTAACAATACCGAAGCATTTAAACTAGTATATTGATGGAGTCAAACCCCATGTACTATGAATGTAAGATTATTATGTGTGTGGCCTTTGTACTGAATAAAACATGGATAATTAACGTCATCAAAGAGGCACAATGACAAGAAACTCCAGTACCTAGATCTCAACAAACAGATGCTACAATAAAACCCATTGAGTGTCTATATGATAGCTAATTTCATTACACAACTTTTATGCAGACTGTTTTCTGAAACCCAACATAGCAATGCACATAAAATTATGTTCGGAAAAGACAATGGTTGAAGGGTCAAGTGATAGAAACAAAGTTTGCTCGAAATACATATCTGCAATTGCCACGACTACCTTTGATACATTTACAAAGAAAATCATAGCTTAAATATATCAGATTACTGAACAATATTTTCCCCATCGTCTTACATTGTATACTAAAAATCCAAAGCATGTAGCTGTATAATGAATTAGTATGTATTAAATGATTGAATAACACAACGTGACGGATACAATATAACAAAGTATAAAATATAGTTGTTTTGTGCAAAAGAGAATACAGTTACATAGATATACAGCTTTTAGTTTGTATTTGTTTGGTAGTTCATTTTTCTTCCATATTCCTGTATCATTTCATGAATCGTTTTATAATATCTCTCATTTTAATCCCCAATGTTCTTTTTTTCCAGCTATAATGTTGTTATTGCCTTTTATGAACGCTATTGACCAAAGTTCATAATGTGATCAATTCAATCCGTTTGTTTCTCTCATCCAATTCATCCACAAAGCCGTCAATGTCAGCAAATAACTTTTTCAAAGTTTCACCCAACATAACACTCCCTGGGCTGCAAAGCAATGTCATATAGGCTATTAATAATACGGGTTTTCGGTTGAGTATCAGCAGAATATCGATATGTGCAGATATGTTATATATTGATGTATTTTAGTATTGTCAATAAAACTATGCTGCAAGTTGTTTTTGTTCATTCATTCAACAAGTGAGCCATTTAGTTAAATCTTGCTAACTCCTTATTTTACTTCTTTTATTTGTTGCATTGTTTTCACTGTGAATCTGTTCAAAAAGGAGAACAGAAAACCAATAAATGCAAGTACCAATATGTGTACATGAACATCTAGGAAAGAAGTCAGCTGCCCCAAACAACAATCTTATTACACTGCGGGTTTTACCGGATAATGTTAATTCTGCTTTGTTAGTGAACTCTAACACAATAGCTCGAAATCTTACACGTTTGCGAAGCAGCAATGTTTTGAGAAAACAGTGAAACAAATTGTAGTCTTACTTTCATACCGTTATCTAAAACTACATCAATGCCAGCACAATACATTGATTCACAAAGCTAAAATGACTTGATAAAAAACAATATGTTGTAGTGCAATTATTCACTTGTGACCTGTTCTGTCAGATTTGAAAATAAATGTTATTGAGTGAGTTATTTTGTACATGTTTCTTATCTCTGTCGTTATTGAGTGAGTTATTTTGTACATGTTTCTTATCTCTGTCGTGCAAGATTATAAAATCATGACAACTATTAATAGGACATGAATTCAATCCTTTATGAAATTTGTTTCAATTAACAGTGTGGTGTCTGGGCAAAACTCCAGGAGAGCTTAAATTCGTTGTTTCTGAACGAAATTAATGATAACATATGATAATACCTGTCAGTTCAATATGCTGAAATAACTTCTCCTGGTATGATTTTGGCCCATGAACCAACATCATAGAATGAGCCTCATGACATGTCAGATGAACTTGGTAGGATATTTCATTGGGAATATTATCCTTGGACAGAGATAAAATACTTCGACCTAGTAGTAATCCAGGGTCGTCACCGCCACTCGACCAGTAACCACCATCCGGATTTCCCATCAGTAAGTTGTATCCATCCCCGATGAACCGAGCAGTGTCCGGTATTGTGCTGACAGCATTTATAAAAGGTGATACAATCAGGACAATAAGCACTAGGGCAAAGACGGATGTCATATCTGTTAAATAAACTGAAACAAAAGTCCGGAAATATATTCAACGTTGTTTGTCATCATCCGTATTATCTTAACGCCAACAGAAAAAGCAAGGTTTATACGCCACATACATTAATTTTGGGTTGTTTGAAGCAAACGTACATTCTATAAACGCTATGATTGTATTGATTTTTCCGTAGTTTAAAGTATCTACTTACAAGAAGATTTAGAACCCAATATTACTTACTACTTTTTCTATTGTTTTTTTTTTTGCCATAGACAGACGGGGTAGAGATAGAATATTATTAATAATTGATACTTTATTTTACTGTCAAAAATTCCGAAATTTAATATCTAATTTAAACCTACCTTTCGAATTCACATACAGAAATGGCGAGAAACAGTTCTCTAGATCTTCCGTGAGAAACGTGCAAACGTCCAGATAATAGTTTCAAATGTCACGTGGCTCTGCATTGTGAACTTGACTTGTCATGAGAAACGCTTGACAGAACCTTTTTCAGCACAATGTATGGCTTTTGAACAAGATTATACCCATAATTCCTACCAAAGTTTAGATCCATATTATTGAATTCGAGTAATAATTCTACTCTCTATTTGAGACCAGAATGCAGTATTCATTGGCACAATCCAGTAATGAAGAGTGGTAAATCTTAATTTGTAAAGGTAAAAGCAGCATATAAGAATGTTATCCAGTAACACAACTTCAATAATGCTGGTTGAATAATCAGATCCTCGGTACAATGTACATTCAGGGAAACTTTTTGCGAACCCGTACCTGGTTCGGTTCGCATAAGAAGCCTTACGATATAACGTAGCTCCACAGAGAATACTCTTGTAATGGTAAAACGGAATTCTACATGCTTAACTCAAGAAACTTTGACATGTTTTAATATTAAACCTTTCAATGTAATGCAAAATATGCATCCATGTCCATGTTTATAGATAAAATGCCTCTCGAGACGCGCCAGTACATATTAGGGTAAAATTAGTGTTTAAGATATGGAGACTAAAACCGAGTGCAACCCAGTGCCTAGTAACTGCAAATATATTCTGCTTTTGTGCACAGTGTTTGTAAGCACATACCGTAATAAACGACTACACATATACATATATACGTTATTTTGGTAATTTCTGAAGTGTGGTTATGTTGGATATTAATGTAGCTTTAGAAAAAGGTATGAAGGTGTTAACTGCTAATTCCAAACAAATAATAATAATAATAATAATAATAATAATAATAATAATAATAATGAGGACTTTGTATAACGCCTAATCTTTGAAGCTCTAAGCGCTTTACAACATCTATAATGATATGAATTGCTTTACCAACACTTGACCATAAAGAATTAAAGAACTACCGCCCAGTTTTTAATCTCGCGTTCATATAAAAAAATCTTAGAAAACGTTTTTCTAACCCAGCTTGTGTCTCATTTGAATTCAAACAGTCTTTTTAGCAATATACAGTCTGCATATCGCCCTTGCCACAGTACTGAAATTACTCTTCTGAAAGTATTTAATGACATTCTCTCTGCTTTGGAGCCATTCTCTCTGCCATGAAGTTGGCATTCACAAAACAGACTTACAGTGGTTCAAGTCCTACTTAATCAATAGGACACAAATTGTATCTGCAACTGGAATACACTCCAGCCAAGTTGATATATGTTGTGGTGTTCCACATGGGTCTGTTATGGGACCTGTTCTCTTCATACTTATCCGGCCTCATCTATGAGTGCACACCAGCAAGATACTTACGCTCTTCTTCTGACAATCGTATACTCATTGTTCCCACTATGAAAACGACGTCATATGAACAACTTTCGTTTGCATACCAGGGTCCAGCAATGTGAAATGAATTGCCAATTGAAATTAGACACAAACACACAGTGATCCCTTTCAAGGATGCTCTAACAATTCACCTTTTTCGACTGCAAGTACAAAATTAAACGACCTAATAGTGTTTCGTACCGTAAATATTTTCGGCATTTATGTTTTCCAATTTCATGGGCGTAGGGGGTTGTAGTCAATCATTATTGATTTAAAGCGCTAAGAACTTCTAATGATTAGGCGCTATAAAAAGTCTTCATTATTATTATTATTATTATTATTATTATTATTATTATTATTATTATTGGCAATTGCCGAAAAAAAACTTGGAGAAATTGAACATGAACTGTTTGTCTGCAAATACTATTTGAAAATAAAATTTATTCAAGTCAGTTCTGAAAATTCTTGGCAGATGGTCTTAAATAAAGATGGGTATACCGTGTATTGGCCAAATGCATTTTATGATGAGGTCAATATCACAGTTCTCCGTGTATCGTGGTCATTATTATAAAGACTTATCTTTAGACACAAACATTATGATGTTGTCTACAATGAAGAGTCTTAAATAGTCATATTTTCTGCACAAATGTATGTCTTTACATGCAGAATAATATAGTGTACTGCAATTGGTAATGAAGTTTTCTAAATATTATTAATAAAAGAATATTGAGTTTAAATCTCTAACTGCTTTCTTGGTATCCTATTAATTTGTTCAAGGCTAAATGTGCGACATCCAAGACTTTGTAGATCACAAACCACATTTAACTGCCCCCGTCCCATTTTTTTTTGGTTCTAAAGTACACATGTCTTTGTAAAATGACTACACTGTACAAAAATAAAAATTAGTTATTCCCGTCCTTCGAATATATATACGAATATGTCATATTCACCATAATTCAATGTGTTACGTTATACTTCGTTAAAATTCACGATTAGTGACAATCGTGACATCCACCAAAACTGTAATAATTACCATCTTGTAAAATAAGTAACTGCTCATATATCTTACCTGATCAGTTTGTAATTTAATATAGAAACGTTTTCTTTTTCTTTATTTGATTCACACTTCTGTTTCTTTTCCACACACTAGCACAAACGCATACCAGAATAGTTTTCTAACGATCAGTCGAATCTAGAATACATTCCATGTTTGCATCCTTAGAAGGTTTATTATTGGATAAGCTGATGACGCCAAGTAATTTTTATTTCTGTTAGACGGGTGCTACGAATACAAAACTGATGATGCCTAAACACATTAACTGCGACCTATTAATACTTTGAGAAGTAGATACATTGAAAGATGGGATGAAAAGGTGTAAAATGTAAACAAGTAAATATGTCATTTTATATATTTCATGCATGTTTTGCATTTCTCTTTGCCATTATCAGTACTGATACTATCAATATGAAAGATTTGATAGCCATCGCCAAAACGCCATTTTCTGGTATTGTGAAGTTTGCCACGTGCATTGTACGCAAGGCGCAATATATATATGCAAAATGTACCGTTGTATCTTCATTATGCTTGCAACAAGATAATTACAAGTAATAGCACAATAATATCGCAATACCATTATCTATTGCGCGTAAAATACAATATAATAATAAATTCCTTATTTTATGCGATATAAATACATTTTCCGTAAGTTCAGATCGTTTTTGAACATTATAAGTGACAGTTTTCTTAACGTTAATAAAATATAACTATAAACCCATTACATATACGTGATATTTGATTACCACACTCACTCACCCATTAGGCCAATTTGTATCACCAGTAGCCTTTATAATCAATAAGGTGTTACATTGATGATCGAACTTCAATTTTATTAAACATGCAAGCATGTAAAGTCTTGTACCTTCCGATTTTTAAAAATGTTTATCATCTATCTTTTTCCCAAGATTTTGAAATTGCAATTGACAAAGAGTTTGTGACTTCTGCACTAAACGTTATATACAATATTACCTTCACTAAATGAAGTTATTAATATATCTCTCTCTTATCGGGGGAATTTCCATCATTTTTCAAAACTGCCATCGTAAAGCCTCTGCTGAAGAAACTAACACTTGACCATAACGATTTAAAGAACTACCGCCCAGTTTATAATCTCCCATTCATTTAATAAAATCTTAGAAATGGTTGTTCTGGACTATTGTAACTCAATTATGTCGGATTCATCACAATATTTACTCCAGAAACTTCAAAAAGTTCAAAACACAGCTGCACGGATCATCTTTAGAGTACCTCGATCAGAACACACCTCACCACTGCTCTGTACCCTACGCTGGCTATCAATCTGATACAGAATCAAACACAAAATTTGTTCTCTGTGCTATGTTTCAATGACAGACTCCAGTCCAACATACCTGTCCAGCCTCACCCATGTGTATACACCAGCTAGATCCTTATGCTCTTCTTCTGATAATCGTATACTCATTGTTCCCAAGGTGAAAACAAAGTCATATGGACAACGTTCGTTTGCACACCAGGCCCCGGCGATGTGGAACGAATTGCCCATTGAAATTAAACACAAAGAGACAGTGGTCCCTTTTAAGAGTGCTCTTAAAACTCGCCTTTTTCGACTGCAGGGACAAATTTAGAGACCTAATAATGTTTTGTAACTTATATGTTTTCAGCATGTTTTTATTTTTTCCAATTTCATTGTTTTTGTCATTTGTTTTTCTGTAGTGTAGTCATATCATTATTGATGGTGTAAAGCGCTTAGAGCTTCTAAAGATTAGGCGCTATACCAAGTCCTCATTATGTATGTATGTATGTATGTATGTATGTATGTATGTATGTATGTATGTATGTATGTATGTATGTATGTATGTATGTATGTATGTATGTATGTGTGTGTGTTTGTGTGTGTGTGTGTGTGTGTGTGTGTGTGTGTGTGTGTGTAGTCCGTTTGTAGCTAAGCAGCATACATGTATGCGTGAAGGCATTTGTGTGTAAGTAAGTTGAACGAAATTTTGTTTCTTTATGCAAAACCAGACTGAATAATAGAGTAACGTTAATCTTAGGAATATATTTTTTTATAAAAGTTTTTTAAAAGGGTTAGAAAAGCTACCATTTGGTGCAAAGACTAGCATAGACATTTACATAGCAAAGACTAGATTTATCAAAGCAAGAGGAATGAAAATATTAAATGTTCCAAATATGGTAACAGGTTTAGTAGGAAATGGTGGGGAACAAGTGGTTGTTACGGAAGAGATAACAGAACGCAAACTTTAAACTGGCATGAAAAAAAACGGATAGCTATTTTTTAGAACTCCCCTCCACCACCACCCCCCCCCCAAAATGCATTGATATTGGACGTGTAATAGCCTGAGACCAAAGTCGTAACATCTTATAACTAACTGGGTTGTTTCCACACCAATAAATGTTTTAATTGTGCAGGTTTTTTTTCTCAGTCGTTACTAGCTGTCAAATGAATTTTTGTACAGCTAAATTAAAGAAAATATGTATGTCTACATACTGTCAAATGTGTACTATATTTTGCTTCCTTAGTGTAGAGCAAAAGCTTTAATTTGCATTAACTGTATGCCAAATCATTGTGAGTGAAGGCTGTTGCGTGTAAACTATGCATTGAAAACAATTTGTCCACAGCAAAATACCTAGTGTCTGATATATTTTCGCTAAAATTTATTTTAGAAGTTTAAATATCTTCGTGAATGCAACATTTATAATACTTGTATGGCCAATAATATAAAAAAAAAATCTCCTTGCTCCCTTCAACTGGAGTCGCGTACATTGATTTCTAATGAGTGGTATTGCATATATATATATATATATATATATATATATATATATATATATATATATATATATATATATATATATATATATATATATATATGCCTTACAAATCTACAGGTATGGCAACCTCGTATAACTGGATAATCCGAGCACTGTATTAAATTCTCACTTAACAGTAATGAAGTCAGAGGTACTTGTAATTTTTTGTATGTTTTTTCGCGAAAGTTCAGTTGTCTTTTTCTCTCTCCCTCCACATCCTTGCATTATCTCCCTTATGCACGAGAGAGAGAGAGAGAGAGAGAGAGAGAGAGAGAGAGAGAGAGAGAACATTGACAAAATTTCCAGACATTGCTGGATAGTTCGATATATATAATACAAGTACATGTGACGGTACTTAATATTTTTATAGTTCACCCTTTTGGTTTCATTCGTATTCATTCCTCGTATTACATGTGCTGTCGCTTAGCTAACTTTATGTAACGATTGAGACTGATGTTATTTATGGACCATGTATTTCACCACAGCGAGTCGCCTAGTATTAATATTTTAATTATTAGCATATTTTCTCATTCAAGCAGCAAATAAGGCTTGTTTTCCTGTTAATTTTAAATTTCAGTTTTAGACCAATTGGTCAGACTTATTCATAAGATCGTTAGGAAAGTTCAAGTATATATAACGTCTTTTTAACATCGATTATCTATTTAATCTGGACGTTACACTACAGACACTGAACTGAAACTGTTTGTCCTTTACACGTTAGAGTACGTATACTGAGTGGCATATAGATAGTGAGATATTTTATTTGCTCTATATACTGGCATATCGACAGTGAGATATTTTATTTGCTCAATATACTGGCATATCGACAGTGAGATATTTTATTTGCTCAATATACTGGCATATCGAGTCAATTACAATGTTCCTCTCACTTTAAAGAAGAAGAAAATTATAACAAATCTTTATACTTTATCGAAGATTTATTTCAGATCACATCACAACTCCCAAACTAATAATGCAATGTATATTAAATCTCCTATTCAATGATACAGATTCTAAGGATGCACATATGCGTAAGTATACATACTGCACGAACGACACGATAGTCTCCAAGACCGACATCAATAGAGCTGTACGCAAAACGTAAATGTCAATCCGATTTCAGGTGCATAACGTTTTGAGTTTAGAGCCAGTATGCAATATATACATCTATGTAGACTTGCAGATTTTAAAAAAAAAACAAATTTCTTCCAAATTCCCCAAAATTGGATTCATTTTCATGAAGATACCCATATCTGCAAAACATCAACGTTTAATGGAACTTGAACAGTTCGGATGATAACGATCGATGTGATGTATAATGCTCTACAAAATAGATTGTTCATGAATATATCGAAATTGTTAGAAATACCGAAAATAATTTATCTTTATTAGTTCACCTTAGAAAACCTAACTTTCTTGTTCCTCACTCAAGTGCATGCCGATAAGAATAAAAGCGGAATGAACTGGGAAAAGAAATTTTAAGCAGGAAAAAATAAATATTATATTATTTAACTGAATTGAACTAAACTGTTAAATTACAATTAAAAGCATAACTGATGACGTCGCTTCATATGCATTAGGGGGATGTAGATGCCGGAAGAGGAGCATAATGACAATAGTAGATCTCGCTTCCACTGGCCCCAGTGGCCTGGTTCCAGAATTCCATGCCTGGGTGTACGGCTCCAATTTCTGATTTGCTCGGGGTCACAAAGTCCTCATCATCCCATCTCAACCATTCCTCAGTGACCACCATATTGGCTACCTGCTGACAGACGTCACGCTTGTACTGGAATAGGTAGAATGGTTTGTCGGTTGGCATGACTATGTGTGCCGTGGGAAGTCCGTCAGATCTGAAACAGAAAGGAAACGTCAATTGGATTCTCTGGAGCGCGGAGTGCTGTAATATGTTTCTTATCGACCAGGATATTTTTGAACCGGAGGATAATTATGGCAATTGATGAACATAATGGTTTATTTCTATAAATCAGAGCAAGAGAATTTTTAAAGCGTTAAGATGATGCTCTACAGTTGTGTATTTTGCATAGGGTTTGAGTTTTAGAGAAAAAGATATTTCTATGATTTCCTCATTGTTTGTAGTATTCTTTTGAAATGACCTTGTATATCTTAGGTACTGTTAAAAGCACTTTAATTCCCTTTTATATCGGTGTATGATGGATGGGGGTAGATTAGTTATAGGTTAGGTATATTTGCCTTGTGATATTCAAAACACCGCTTGATGTGCTTGGATTTTGTTTCTTCACAATTTGTACTTCAAAACTAAATTGTATAAAACAAGCCGATAACAGTTTCACTTTTCAAATATTTTGTGATTCATTCACTGCACTTTCAAAGGTTATATACTCTATTCTTGCAAAATTCATTTGTTTCTAATTTAATAATTGCTAACAAATAGTATATGTTAGACTAATTAATGCTGATTTTTTTTAGCTTATAGGACCAGCCATTTTTGTTAGTTGTGCGCTTACATCCGGTACAGTTTCTACAAGTACAATATCTAAATACATTTCAGTCACTGTACATGAGTGTATAATAGAGATATTCTAACATTATGTCCTTTGTGCATATTGCAAATCTAAATAATTTCACCTCGTACATGTCACTATCTCCAATGTACTTAATATCTGTAGAACGTCCCCATAAGGAAACCATAATTTTGTTTAAAACTACTACAGCCTCACCCCCACTTCCTTTCCTCGTGACCACCCTCCCCTCCCCCTCTAAACATTAATGGTCAGTTCCTTTTAATACGATTTCAGATACAACTCTTTCTTATTCGGCTATCAGTATGTCACGTTATACGGAGAGTACATCCATATTTGTACCGCTAGATATGTTTCTTGAATCACTGAATTGATCTGATAAATATATCACTGCGCTAAAACTTCTTTTGGCTTTTTCAAACTACATATCAGATAACTTTTCTTCCAGCTGCTACGAAGAAAGGTCATGCAAATCTGATCATTAAATTTTGCTTTCTAATGAATCGATGGCGATTGCAGACACAAATATTCGGTTATTTTTCTTACTTTTCCGTCGCTTTCTTACCTGCAAACCTAGTATATGTGTCTTTTTGAGCACTTCATATACCCGTAAGAACCTTTTATTCGATTTAAAACATTTTAGATCATTGTAAATCATTGAAATAGTCATACTTACCTAAAAGCCCCCACCCCCGCATACATACATACATACATACATACATACATACATACATACATACATAAATACATACATATTTGATACGACACTCTTGCTCGGCATCAAATGTCAAGGACTTTACCGATGCGCCATTAGGCCCTACACCTGCATACCTAAATTCCCCACAGAAATACGAATATTTTATATTTGCCATGGAGCTGGTCATTTCACTGCCTTTTTACCCAAGAAAAGATTGAAAACTCGTGGCTTGAAATGTATATATAGTTTTGTAGCATTACTATCGCTATCACTGACACTGTCAAATTTTTTTAAATTTAAGAGAGAAAAAAAGGAAATAAGAATTTTTACAAGTTCTTATTTAGAGAATAGTGAGTAGATCTCATATTGAAACGATACATGTATGGTTTCATAATCACGATGGCCTGAAAGAATAACTATGCTTTTTAAATATCAATCGATACAATCACTCTAGAGACTACAATGCGACTACTCGTCAGAAAGGCATCAATATCAATCAGCATAACGTCTTTTGCATGCATACGTGATTCGATAATCACTCTGGTTTATAAAACATTCAATTTACTGTAATACAGTTTACAGGATTGAAGTATTCAGAGATAATATGATTTGCCCACTGAAATATGTGCGTACCTAGTTTTCAATCAAACACATTTCCTTATTTTCGAAAAGATACTGAAATGTGTCAGATATAATTGAATGAAGCTCCAGAAGTACACTCTGCAACTAAATGTAATCTTTATACTAACAGATCAAGAAAATATGAACTTAGGCAGCTAGTGGAACCGATGTCTTCAATAAATTCATTCAGGACAACTTCAAAGGGTGGCTGACGATAATTACAGGGAGATAACCATATGTAGCTTATGACAGCACGTTAGCTCTATCAATAAGAACATGAATTCCCAAAATATACATTGATGCTATTTCAGCATTTTTGTACCTGCAGCAATATCTCTGGAGTGTGTCCTCGTTGTAGACCCCGTCAGGCAGAACTCCTTGCCAGTCGTTTCTGTTCTGAGTGTCCTCGTCATCCCATTTTACGAAACCCTCTGAGAAACCTAAAACCAAAGAGCAAAGCATAAGAGAAAAAGATTGAATAGCTGATATGTATGAGCTATGTAGGATTGTGAAAAATATTTTCATCGTCGTGCAGGTCGGCAACACTACTAAGATATAATGACGCTGGCTAATAAAAGGTGGAATACATTAAATACAGCTTATAAACTCCAGTGTAAAATCTTAAACATTTGTTCAACATGTTTATTTCAATACATTATTTTTAAAAAAATAGAAAGTGCAATTTTAAATTCTAATGTGTGCCAAAATAAGTTAGATGTAAGTGAGACACCAGAAACCTAATTTAACCGTTTAGAGTCCTATTCAACCATAAGGATGAACTTCTCAATAATTATCATACGTTTGTTCTGCTGGTTAATTTTAATTGAGTATATTCCTTGTTTGCATGTAAAGTCGACTTAGGCTGAGGTGTTTACTTTTAATTATGTATATCTTACCTGTAGGGCAAGCTCCATATTTGAATATGCAGTAGTCTCCTTCAGGCCATTCCATATCAAATGCGGTTGGTCTTATCTCTCCCTTTGTACAAAATTTGAGTGTTAAGTCCCCTTTGTTTAAAACGGCTGAAAAGTAATGCACAAAATCAGTGAATCAATTGCTTCCAATTGTAATGTATGCAAACACAAAAGCGATTCCACTCACGTGAAACGGACACGTTATGTTATTCTCCTTTAAGGCAGTATTGCGCATATTTGTTCGGGATGAGGATAATGGAGATTGTGGTGTTGGTTGTCCTCTATTCCAGTATAATCACGCGATCCGCGTTTGACATAGACAGCATTTATAAACATTTAAATAACCTGTCGAGTCATATGAAACTATAATTCAGAGCAGATATTGTTGTTGAATCGAGTTTTTTTATTCTGTGTGAACAACTAATAGACATCATGAGACAAATGAAGAATAAACTGTAATGCCTCCATGTCTGAGCTAAATCCAAGTGATCTATTTTAAGGTTTAAATCTCAAAGTCATTATAAATTATATATCTTGAAGTCTATTATGTGTGACCTTGCATGTTTATGCCACACAGCCAACCTCTGTTATGTATTTTATTTGAAATTAATCTCGACAGAGTAGAGTTATCGGCCTTGCTGTTGGGGATATTAAGAGACATGGATGTGGCTAATTTGACTGACTTAGCAGAATTATTATAACAACGCACCATCGAGATTAATTCCATTAGACCAGGCGTTATCTGGGCTCTGTGTCTCAGTATTCTGGAAACGCCATCCCTCAAACCACGTAAAGTCTCCATGAGGGCAACCGGTTTTAGGTTTGGGCAAGCTGTAGGTACCCTTTGGCCACGTGACAGGAATAGCCAACGGAACAGCTGAAATTTTTAAATATAGTATCATCAAGATGACAAATTACAAATTTAACACAAATTTATCTTTCAAAGATATCATGAACTATAAACGCTTTAAAAACAGTTATACGTTTACGCAAGTCACAAATCACATATTAGTTTCCTTGCATTCTCATATTCTAAAGTTCACGAATTGTACATCGACGAGGCGTTAAACGTTTGCACTTCTCATTGCTGATAATAGGATCAAACTTGATCAGGAACTAAACATAATAATGGCTCATTTTAATCAGCACGCGTTACTAAAACTTTCCTTCAATGCAAAATATTATGCGCAACAAAAAAAAAAACATGTCATTATAGGATTTCGTAAAAGTTCTCTAAACAAATCTCTAAAATTAAGTTTTGTGATGCTTATGTTGCTTTTTTATTAAGGTACCTATATTAGCTATATTTGTTTGAGAATCGCTTGAATACTTTAGGCAACTCACAGTAAATGTTTGCCCTTTGCGATTATTCATTCTACAACTAATAAATTTAATTCCAAAAAATGGAATAGATCTTGTCTTTATTAGCTGATGTTTTAGAACTAAAACAAATTCCAAGAATTATTAATTACTAGAGTTCACTGAATAGACTTATGATTTTATACATAATCAATTATTGTGTGTGCTTACAGAATATAGTGATATCTACCTAATCATCTTCTGGAAAATACTCAGTACCAAAAAGGGTCTCGTAATCATTAATATTCTGCCAGAAACGGGAATCCAGGAAGTCCGAGATGATCAGTATGGCCATACCGATGGGCTCAGGGACGGTCTCACTGCCCAGATTTAAGGTGTCTTGGAGGGTTCCCACTATGGTCCTGTAAACCTTCCTGTATTGGTAGGAATTGAGGTCCACTACAAGGGAGGAGGCGTGGTTCATGAAGGGGCCTCCCACCGATACGTCGTCGGAAGCCTAGACAAAAGATGTCTACAAATTTATTAACTTCATTAACGTTAAGAAAACGCCACACAGATTTAAGCTTGTTAGAGACATTATTTGTAATTATTCTACGGAAAATGGGTTACATGTTTTACTTTGTATGCTTCTACTACATTTCAACAGTGCTAAGTATGGACGATAGACGACGCAGCATTTGACAAGACATATGACAGTGATATTAACAGAGTTCCTTTGAAGAAGAGAATTCCAAAAAATTTGAAAGATTATATCTTTTCTATTTTTATCTTTAACAAAATATTTAAAATTGCAACTAATTTTGACCGTTCATTTTACCATATACCATCTACACGAAGACATTGCTATACCATCTACATGAAGAAGAGCAAACAATTTCAGCATAATCAAATATTTTCTGCAACCTTATTTTGTAAAAATTCAACTTTAGAAATCTTTAATAAACTTAACAAATATAAATGGCGGTCAACATACACGTTGAAGTATTCTAGAGAAATCATAAAATCATCAAAGTATTGTTGCATCTATTTCTACGGTTAACATTTGTATACATTGAAAATATAGTGTATTCCTCTAAGATCTCATTTCAGTAATTGGTACCATAACGAATTCCATATAAGATTTTTGTAATATTATTACATTTTGCAGCATGGATTTATATATTTAGTACTTAAACAATGCGATATAAAATGTTATCAGAATAGAACAAAATATTATTTAAACTCACTTCTAACTTTATTCATATTAGATTTAGTACAAATTGTAAATAGTGGTGGTATAATGGTTAGAAAAAGGTCGAACGGCCAATGGTCGAAATAGGTATATTGTGGTCATATGTTGGACATGCATAACGCATTGGGAAGGAAATTAAAATTTACATAACTATTTTAAGTTTGCTTATTTAAATATAAGTTCCGAGAATTCAATTAATTTAAAAAGTACTTTCCGATTTCTATTTAGTAACTCACTAAATTTGTATAGATTAGTAGTTTTAATTAATTCTAACGTATATATAGTTTTCATATTTCGGCAGAATGTTGTCATTGTAAAAGATAGTAACATTTTCCCAAAAGGTGCATGCTTCATATTTTCTATCAAGTTTTACCACCATCCAGTTTTAGTGTGTAACATTTTTAGTGTGTAACCTTTTTAGTGTGTAACATTTTTAGTGTGTAACCTTTTTAGTGTGTAACATTTTTAGTGTGTAACCTTTTTAGTGTGTAACCTTTTTAGTGTGTAACATTTTTAGTGTGTAACATTTTTAGTGTGTAACATTTTTAGTGTGTAACCTTTTTAGTGTGTAACCTTTTTAGTGTGTAACCTTTTTAGTGTGTAACATTTTTAGTGTGTAACATTTTTAGTGTGTAACCTTTTTAGTGTGTAACCTTTTCAGTGTGTAACCTTTTTAGTGTGTAACATTTTTAGTATGATTCATTTACTGAATTTTGTTAAAAAGTATTCTATTCCTTTCCGTGTTAAAATGGGTTAAAAATGTTTTTGGCTAAAATATATTTGACTGCGTTACCTGTCATCATCGTACGTGTATGCAACAGACTTACGTTTACACTTACGAACTGGACGAAGTTCCTCCTTGGGGCCATGTACCTCTTAATTGACTTGCCACCAATTTTAACCTCGGTCGTGACGTGCTGAAAAATTTTAATATGTTTAATGTAGCAATTTTCTGCCACAATTAACTTTCTTTGTTGAATAGGGTGTTAATATGCGTCTTTTAATATAATACTTTTCAGTATACGTGATACTGTTAAATTCGTTATCATTTAATGATCCCATGCACGTTTTCTCTTCTGTTTCGATCGCGCCAGTAGCTTCTCGTGGATCGGTGGTTCTTTCCGGATTCTTCCTGCACCATTAATACTGGCCGTTATGTATATCAAAAATGGCGTTAAACACTACAGCAACTACAACTGTTTCGATCGCTTTTGATTTAAAATGACAAGTATTATTAAATGCTAAGCTAAACATATTTTAGATTTATGAATTTATTATTGTCTGGTACAATCACAACTAAAGTCTTGTGTATAATACACACAAACACAGCGGTGCCCTTAAATGGAATGGAGTAATCTCCCCTATAATAGCTGTTATTCGGCTTTTATCGTCTGCATGAAGACGAAAAAAACAAACAAACAACAGAAGGCTAATTAGTGTCGCATAAAAACTTAACATTATTTTCTGTATGGCCTTTTTATCAAAGGCTATGAACCAATCTGATATATTGTACTTGAAATTAGATTTCCAAAATGTAGCTAGCTTAAGTGCAATTCTAAACAATTTCAATAAATGGAATGGAGTAATTTCATCTGTAATAAAAGTGCACACATGAAACACGAAATGGACAGAAAAAGTATGAGTTTTGCAAATAAAGCACTCTTCCAAGACATTTAGAAAGTGCGTTAAACATGAATGACTACTGATGTCAATGGTATCAAACTAAGTCATTTGAAGAAGAAAACAACTAGACTTTAACTACTAGAGATTTCTTTATCACTTTGAGAGATTTTCGTCGCAGGTACAAGACTGTGAGATTTATAGCCATATATGTTGTTTCTTTCTTAATTGATTTAAAGTTAAAGTAAAGTCTCTGTGACCTACATTTGATAAAGATATATCATACCAACGTAAATATTGGAAACTATTGATATATACTTACAGTTCCCCAGGTTTCGATGAATTGTAAATATGCATTTTTATCATAGACAATGGGAAGCGAGCAGATAGCAGCGGCAAACTCGTCAGTAATTCCAAAATGCCGGGCCTGCGACAGGCTGAGCTGATATCGTGCGTAGCCGGAATCGCATACCGACTGGTCGTCCTGAAATACGCAGTAGTGTCCGAGCGTTTGTTGCTCAATTGCCTTGAACCCTGAAATGAAGTAAATTATCATCATACGTTTAGTGGTATAAATTATAACAAGATAAAATAAAAGTTACGAAAATAACAGATGCGTCTGAAGGTCATAATCTAAGGCTAATATCCATATATTTGGAACTAAAATAACTATTGACCCTGACTAGTCAATAACTTGCATCAGCTGGTTTCCATCAACAGAGAATGACACCATTATGTCTTCATCAGTAGCATTGTCTTTGCTTGGATGCGCTATTTACCTCGAAAAGAAATAAACTGTTGTTTAACGTATGCTACTTTCGTGTACAGGTATTAAAGTACATGTACATACCGTGTTCTGCATCGTTATAAGCCAGACTAATTCAATGTTTGTTTTTAAACGTTAAAGAACAGCAGTTTCATTTACACCATATGCTAACCAATTTATCTTGAACAAAGTTTCAAATTGTCCTTACCTTCTTTCTCCTGAATTTTTCGGTTTTAATATACGTGATGATTCTCCGTATTGTTATTTGGTATACTGGTCAGTGTTATTCTGACATGTTCATCTATCTGTATTATAATTAGGTATACAGGTCAGTTTTATTCTGACATTAACAGATCCCTGTAGTATTATTACGTATAAAAGTCAATATCATTCTGACACTTACATCTATCTGTAGTATTACGTATACAGGTCAGTAACGTTCTGATATGTACTTCATCACCATCATCATCAAACTCTTAACCCAAGAGGTCGTTGGGGCACCACAATTGACTTTAGAACAAGTTCTCTCCATCTCTCCCAGTTCTCTGCTGCCCTTTGCGAATCTTCATGCTTGTCCAATCCTTGTCTTCATGCCTCTTTATCTGTCTGCCTCTTCTGTTGCACCCTCGCACTACTCCTTGCAAGATTGCTTTTGCCAGTCCAGACGATCTTCAGACATGACCATACCACTTCAGTTTGCGCTTTTGTACAGTGGTCAAAAGGTCTACCTTCATAGGATCTGATTGCTTGTTGGATCCTGTTACCGACTTATTCATTAGCTATATGGCCAATGTATGAGATGCCCTTGTGGATCTGATGTGAGCGTCCCTGTTTCACAAGCATACAAATAGATGAATATGACAATCTAGCGCATCAGCCTTATTTGGGAACCAAAAGCAATGTTGGTATCTATCCATACTGGTCTCATCGTTCTTTTGGTTTCTGTTGTCTGGGCAATCCTGCAAAGTAATTCTGGTTTGGAGCCTTCATCTATGATAATTGATCCCATGTGCTTGAAGCTTGTGACTCTTTGCAGTTTCTGTCCACTGACGTTATTTCTGCACTGATGACTTTGGTGTTGTGTGTCATCAGTTTTTTCTTCTTCGGTGATTATCTCCATACCATAACATGTATCTGACAATACTTTGTATTATTATTAAGTATATAGGTCAGTTTCATTCTGACATTTACAGCTATCTGTATTGTTATTAGTTGTATAGGTCAATTTCATTCTGACATTTACTGCTATAGTTTCATTCTGACATGTACATCTACCTGTATTATTATTAGGTATATGGGTCAGGTTTCATTCTGACATGTACATCTACCCGTATTATTATTAGGTATATAGGTCGGTTTTATTATGACATGTACAGCTATCTGTATTATTATTAGGTATATGGGTCAGGTTCATACTGACATGTACATCTACCCGTATTATTATTAGGTATATAGGTCTGTTTTATTATGACATGTACAGCTATCTGTATTGTTATTAGGTATATAGGTCAGTATCATTCTGACATGTACAGATGTCATGCATTATTATTATGTATACAGGTCAGTATCATTCTGACAAAAATGTTTCTCATCCAGTGACAAAATTGATGAGAAGATAAACAGCTACTAAAGCTACAATATTGTCTCAACACATACCAGAACTCAAAACGAATGCAGCAGCAGTCAGATTTTCGTTCCCGGTGCCTAGCAAGAAAACAATAACAACAGTTAAATAAGATGTGAGTTTGACAAGAACTGAGTTTCACCGCAATTTAACGTATTTAGTGGTTTAGATTTTATTGACATTAAAAATCTTTTAACTATTCTTATGTCAATAGATGACAATTATATATCTGCTTTGATCTTAACAACAAATCATTTACCTTGGCCATATTGTTTCACAATATGTATTATAATGAAGAAAGATTTTAGTAATATAGCAATATATATCTTAATATGAGAGAGAGAGAGAGAGAGAGAGAGAGAGAGAGAGAGAGAGAGAGAGAGAGAGAGTATCCTTTTGTTCCTACCCGATGTACGCACTCTTTCCAGCAATTTATTTTGGTATGATTTTGGATCGTAGAAAAAGGCAAATTCGTGCGATTGTCTACAAGTATCGGGATGTTCGTAAACAATTTCTGCTGGAACATCTCCGGCGGAAAGCGACAGAATTTTTCTTGTTGCTAGCAAACCAGGATCATCTCCACCGGCGATCCAAAAATTGCCATCCGGATTACCTCTGATAATATTGTAGCCCACGCCTATGTAATGAAGAGCTGCTGGTGCTGGAACTGCATATCCTCCTAAAATGGCGGCAAGCAGAACAGTCGCACAAAAGTAGCAAGACAACATCTTGAAGCACTAGCAGCTGTTCCTCCAGGTAAAAAGAGCCAATATAAAACACGATAACATCTTTATTGATATTGCTCAAAATAATTTTCGCTGTTTTGAGATACATTTGGTAATGGTATTGCTCAAAATAATCTTCGTTGTTTCGAAATAATTTGGTATTGGTATTGCTCACAATAATCTTCGTTGTTTTGAGATACATTAGGTCTCTCACACACACAAAAATATACGTATGTGGTATGATGACATCTTTAACAAGTAATGTGTATGCAAATGTACCTGCATTTCACGAAAATACTGCAGCTGTCACAAACGTCTGTTCAGGAAATTACCGCTTGATAAAATATTGTTTACAAATATTTACACTTTTCCATTACGTTAACTTAATATGTTGTAATGGTTTTGTAATGTCGTGGAATTACAAATTTGAAAGACTGCAATCGTTAACCCTAAAACGCATTTTTTTCAGACGATACCTAATATAGGTTGATGCAGTCTGATGGAAACTTGATGGATCTGATATCCCTATAATGTTACATCTGCGTTTCGATGACACTATTTACCTAACATCAATATCACTTGAGTTATTAGATATTACACCCTTGTATTCTTTCCATCATTTGCTTTCAGTCAAATAGTTTGGTTCGCCAGGAGTTATAGTGTGTCCTATTTGATAAAGACAGCGGTATGTATTTAAACATAGATAATGTCATTCAAAACCATGCCGTCACTAGGTCTTTTTAAAGAGGTCACGGAGCTGGGGTCATAAATGTATTTCTTCAATCCAGAAAAAAGAGACGCACGCAGTCGAGTCCAAGTCAAAATTTGCTTAAAGCTGCAAATATTCTATAGAAGATCCAAAAATACACGAGTCAACAAGCCATCATTTAGAACTTGTAATGATATGTAATCGAAAAGTGTGTTTGCCTGAATAGCGAACAGTATTGTTTGGTTTTGAATCCGAGACAGCCCAGGCCAGGTCAAACGGCCTTTGGCCAATCACATCGCCTCATATTATAGCATTTTGCCGATATCTTACCACGGAAAAAATGTATGCACAAAGCATTTTGTGCACAATATATTAGGCATACAGACTAATGAATTAGTTCGAAACCGACAGGCAACCAGTCAGTAGGTCAAACGGAAATATACTGCATTCAGCGACCAACAACGATAATCGTCTGGTCTAGATCTGATTTCAATTTAAACAATGTCTTCAAGATAGCAAACTATTATTACAGAACTGAAATTATACTTTACTTTAAGAGATATACTTTCAAAATTTCATATTTGAATTATGCATAGTTTGAAATAGTAGTGGTACTGATATCTGTCTTTCATAAGACAAATGACAAATTATGGACCGAGCGTAACTAAAAGAAGTAAAATTCTATTCAGAAAAGCAGGTAATTGCAGTTTGAACCAGTAAAACTATGAATAAGAATTATTTTACATTTTAGGATGTTTCCCTGTATTTAGTTAAAAATCACTTGTAAGAACTGTGGTAATTATCAATGTACAGTAGGACTGTGGTAATTATCAATTTGGGCTTCTACAATACTTTAGCAATCTACAAGACAAATTAGGGACAGAAATTTTCAGGTTTTGTTTGGGTTAGTGCTTTATGGTATAGCTACACGAGAAGGTTATTTGGTGCCAAGACAATTTTTGGAAACGTCACGAAAGTCAACCAGGTCCGATCCGATTGTAGGATTGCATCTCAAGCCCATTTAGGGTTGCTAGATCTGCAAGCTATCTGGCGTGATTTAATAGTTGTTTTTTGGTAAAATGGTAATGCACTGAATTACACAGTGCCAGCTATTAACATATCTCCCTATTATAATCAATCAAATTCAGTCTAACTCGGAGTATGTGTCCAAATGAACAATCAATCTGAAGATATCTGTAATTAGAAAAGAGGAGCCTTTCTTGACGTAAATTGATAAATATATGAATATTCAGTACCACAAAGTTTGCTATTCAGTTTCATTGCAAGGTGCTGACTTTGGAAATAATACGAAAATATAGGAATAAGTAAGACAATTGGTGCCATTGAAGTTGGTTTCAAAACTATATATATATATATATATATATATATATATATATATATATATATATATATATATGAACAGCATTAACAATCTCAAGTGAGATTACGGGCATCAATAATTGCATCGCGATCTCAGATTGTACATTCGTACTTCACTGTGCATTACTTAAATACATTGGTCCAATCTAACTCTTTCCTTTTCTGCTTTTTATCACCCAGATATTTAATTTTTCTGCATATTCCTTCGAAATGGAATACAGATTTCAGAAAAAAATGAACCAAAACAAAATAATTTGAAGAAAAATAAAGAAAACAAAACAATATTTCCCATGTCCACGCATATCCATGCAGTTAAGTATTAAGACGTTTGCAGTCTACACGTAATGTGATTCAGTCACTATACTTGTCGGAAGCTGTGTTGTTTTTTCCCCATGTATATGCCTATTGTATAGTATACACTATAGTGCGTTTGAATTAGCTACTCGCTTTTTTTCTATAATTGATTTGTAGCGTCTGAGTAATAAACAATACAGGCATCAATCTAATTAGATAAAATTTTTCAAATACAATGTTAAGGCTTGTAAATAGTTTTAGGCTTACTAAAATAGAAAGCTATACTTTTCAACGATGTTTTATTATGGCAATCGTTTGCCATTCTTCTTTAAATGCTTTCCGAATCTTGTTAACCTATAAAAATATTTTGAATTGTATTGTGCAGTGAAAGAAACTTAAAGAACTTGTTTGTGACACAGTAAAACTGGCTTCCGATTGCGTATGTAAAATTTGAAAATATGTAAAATTTGTAGAGACTATGAAACTGTGTTGGTGGTACTCAAACATGCATCTAAAAATTATTATTTTAAAAATAGAAAATTGTAATCTATGTACTGAAGGATTATCTTGTTTATGTGTCAAACATAACCAATAAATAAACTATCGCAGAGAAACTTTGTTATTAACTAATAAATAACGTACATTAAATGAACTTTGTTTAGAGTACGTCAGGACTAGGAAATTGAATATCTGGCTGTTAATGGCTACTAAATCCTTGACTAAAGAAATAATCAGAAGTCTTACGATAAAGGTAATCTTAGTCAAGACATTCGTATATCATCCTGCCTATAGGGTACACTTTGAAACAGAGGAAAACTCACAAAAACAAATAACTTAACGAAGACAGTGGAAAAGTAAATCTTACCTTAATAAGCAATTTCTTTTAAAATATGAAGGAAAAATCTGGACAAAGTTTGATAATGTTGCGTTCAGACGTATATAGATAGTCATGTATTACGGTCAGCAAGTGAAATTATATCACCTGCAGCAGGTAACATTTGAGTTTATCTTGCGGTGTTTTCCCACGATCAAATCTCATGCAGACGGTTAGTTCAGCACCACACTCAAACCTGGGTCATTCCGTCTCGGCGCGTATTGTAATCGATGAAACACATAAAAATAAAGAAGATTATAACTTGTTCTGCATTTACGTCCTTTTATAATTCTTAACTTTTAAATTTTAAGCTTCTGTGGGTATTTTTTGGCCATAGTTGCAGTCTTCGAAAATCTTGTTGTGATGATGATTCCAGTAGCATTTTTTTTTGGGGGGGAAAGAATTTTGTTTTTATTAGCACCAAGAGTCGTAGTAGTGGCAGTGGTAGCCGATGGTGGTACATGTGGTGAATTTCTTTCAATGGTATCTGATGGTACTTATGGTGGAAACAAATATAACTTTAAAGAAAAAAAGAAAAGAAAGAAACTTATATATTTTTTTAAATTAGACTCGTCATATTTTGCGTTGATTCATTTTGCCATTAACTTAGAATCATGCATGTGTAATAGTTACGAACTAAACTGAGATAACATAGGGTCACAGTACCGAAATCGTGTACTACTCTTCGGTTCCACGCAATAAGATGGGTTTCTGGCAGACAGGTTCATGACCATTTTATATTAAAACAAAAGATAAACTCTCTCACCTCGAATTTATTGACGCAAGGACATTATAAAGCGACTATATCGGGTGGCAACTTCTTCAACAGAGCTGCTATTTCAAAATTTATTTATATGATGTGATACGGTTGTGTTTGCTTTTTCATGGAACTATGCACACTCAGATACTTGCTTCGATGCTTACAATGTATCAAAATGCATCACCAATTTAAACATTGAACTATTTTTTATGTTCGCTCATTAAAATGATATAGTAGCTTGCAATAATTCTGAAAATGGAAGGAAAATTCATCATATATAAATAATGCATACTAATATAGCAATACATAATGCATACTAATATAGTTTTTAAAAAATGCATATTACTATAGTAATAATTCTCTTCACAATAAACACTTTTTAAAAAAAACAATTACATCTTTTAATATCACATGTTCTAGTACTTAAACTTACCCGGAATTGGATCGAGAGAGAGAGAGAGAGAGAGAGAGAGAGAGAGAGAGAACATTGACAAAATTTCCAGACATTGCTGGATAGTTCGATATAATACAAGTACATGTGACGGTACTTAATATTTTTATAGTTCACACTTTTGGTTTCATTCGTTTACATTCCTCGTATTACATGTGCTGTCATTTAGCTACCTTTATGTAACGATTGAGACTGATGTTACTTATGGACCATGTATTTCACCATAGCGAGTCACCTAGTATTAATATTTTAATTATTAGCATAAAAAGGATTGTTTTCCTGTTAATTTTAAATTTCAGTTTTAGACCAATTGGTCAGACTTATTCATAAGATCGTTAGGAAAGTTCAAGTATATATAACGTCTTTTTAACATCGATTATCTATTTAATCTGGACGTTACACTACAGACACTGAACTGAAACTGTTTGTCCTTTACACGTTAGAGTACGTATACTGAGCGGCATATAGATAGTGAGATATTTTATTTGCTCAATATACTGGCATATCGACAGTGAGATATTTTATTTGCTCAATATACTGGCATATCGACAGTGAGATATTTTATTTGCTCAATATACTGGCATATCGAGTCAATTACAATGTTCCTCGCACTTTAAAGAAAGAAGAAAATTATAACAAATCTTTATACTTTATCGAAGATTTATTTCAGATCACATCACAACTCCCAAACTAATAATGCAATGTATATTAAATCTCCTATTCAATGATACAGATTCTAAGGATGCACATATGCGTAAGTATACATGCTACACGAACGACACGATAGTCTCCAAGACCGACATCAATAGAGCTGTACGCAAAACGTAAATGTCAATCCGATTTCAGGTGCATAACGTTTTGATTTTAGAGCCAGTATGCAATATATACATCTATGTAGACTTGCAGATTTTCAAAAAAAAAAACAAATTTCTTCCAAATTCCCCAAAATTGGATTCATTTTCATGAAGATACCCATATCTGCAAAACATCATCGTTTAATGGAACTTGAACAGTGCGGATGATAACGATCGATGTGATGTATAATGCTCTACAAAATAGATTGTTCATGAATATATCGAAATTGTTAGAAATACCGAAAATAATTTATCTTTATTAGTTCACCTTAGAAAACCTAACTTTCTTGTTCCTCACTCAAGTGCATGCCGATAAGAATAAAAGCGAAATGAACTGGGAAAAGAAATTTTAAGCAGGAAAAATAAATATTATATTATTTAACTGAATTGAACTAAACTGTTAAATTACAATTAAAAGCATAACTGATGACGTCGCTTCATATGCATTAGGGGGATGTAGATGCCGGAAGAGGAGCATAATGACAATAGTAGATCTCGCTTCCACTGGCCCCAGTGGCCTGGTTCCAGAACTCCATGCCTGGATGTACGGCTCCAATTTCTGATTTGCTCGGGGTCACAAAGTCCTCATCATCCCATCTCAACCATTCCTCAGTGACCACCATATTGGCTACCTGCTGACAGACGTCACGCTTGTACTGGAATAGGTAGAATGGTTTGTCGGTTGGCATGACTATGTGTGCCGTGGGAAGTCCGTCAGATCTGAAACAGAAAGGAACCGTCAATTGGATTCTCTGGAGCGCGGAGTGCTGTAATATGTTTCTTATCGACCAGGATATTTTTGAACCGGAGGATAATTATGGCAATTGATGAACATAATGGTTTTTTTTCTATAAATCAGAGCAAGAGAATTTTTAAAGCGTTAAGATGATGCTCTACAGTTGTGTATTTTGCATAGGGTTTGAGTTTTAGAGAAAAAGATATTTCTATGATTTCCTCATTGTTTGTAGTATTCTTTTGAAATGAACTTGTATATCTTAGGTACTGTTAAAAGCACTTCAATTCTCTTTTATATCGGTGTATGATGGATGGGGGTAGATTAGTTAGGTATATTTGCCTTGTGATATTCAAAACACCGCTTGATGTGCTTGGATTTTGTTTCTTCACAATTTGTACTTCAAAACTAAATTGTATAAAACAAGCCGATAACAGTTTTACTTTTCAAATATTTTGTGATTCATTCACTGCACTTTCAAAGGTTATATACTCTATTCTTGCAAAATTCATTTGTTTCTAATTTAATAATTGCTAACAAATAGTATATGTTAGACTAATTAATGCTGCTTTTTTTTAGCTTATAGGACCAGCCATTTTTGTTAGTTGTGCGCTTACATCCGGTACAGTTTCTACAAGTACAATATCTAAATACATTTCAGTCACTGTACATGAGTGTATAATAGAGATATGCTAACATTATGTCCTTTGTGCATATTGCAAATCTAAATAATTTCACCTCGTACATGTCACTGTCTCCAATGTATTTAATATCTGTAGAACGTCCCCATAAGGAAACCATAATTTTGTTTAAAACTACTACAGCCTCACCCCCACTTCCTTTCCTCGTGACCACCCTCCCCTCCCCCTCTAAACATTAATGGTCAGTTCCTTTTAATACGATTTCAGATACAACTGTTTCTTATTCGGCTATCAGTATGTCACGTTATACGGAGAGTACATCCATATTTGTACCGCTAGATATGTTTCTTGAACCACTGAATTGATCGGCACGTGTCATCTGAACTGAAAAATATATCACTGCGCTAAAACTTCTTTTGGCTTTTTCAACTACATATCAGATAACTTTTCTTCCAGCTGCTACGAAGAAAGGTCATGCAAATCTTATCATTAAATTTTGCTTTCTAATGAATCGATGGCGATTGCAGACACAAATATTCGGTTTTTTTTCTTACTTTTCCGTCGCTTTCTTACCTGCAAACCTAGTATATGTGTCTTTTTGAGCACTTCATATACCCGTAAGAACCTTTTATTCGATTGAAAACATTTTAGATCATTGTAAATCATTGAAATAGTCATACTTACCTAAAAGCCCCCACCCCCGCATACATACATACATACATACATACATACATGCATGCATGCATGCATGCATGCATGCATGCATGCATGCATGCATACATACATACATACATACATACATACATACATACATACATACATACATACATACATACATACATACATACATACATACATACATCTTTCACATATTTGATACGACACTCTTGCTCGGCATCAAATGTCAAGGACTTTACCGATGCGCCATTAGGCCCTACACCTGCATACCTAAATTCCCCACAGAAATACGAATATTTTATATTTGCCATGGAGCTGGTCATTTCACTGCCTTTTTACCCAAGAAAAGATTGAAAACTCGTGGCTTGAAATGTATATATAGTTTTGTAGCATTACTATCGCTATCACTGACACTGTCAAATTTTTTTAAATTTAAGAGAGAAAAAAAGGAAATAAGAATTTTTACAAGTTCTTTTTTAGAGAATAGTGAGTAGATCTCATATTGAAACGATACATGTATGGTTTCATAATCACGATGGCCTGAAAGAATAACTATGCTTTTTAAATATCAATCGATACAATCACTCTAGAGACTACAATGGGACTACTCGTCAGAAAGGCATCAATATCAATCAGCATAACGTCTTTTGCATGCATACGTGATTCGATAATCACTCTGGTTTATAAAAATTCAATTTACTGTAATACAGTTTACAGGATTGAAGTGTTCAGAGATAATAAGATTTCCCCACTGAAATATGTGCGTACCTAGTTTTCAATCAAACACATTTCCTTATTTTCGAAAAGATACTGAAATGTGTCAGATATAATTGAATGAAGCTCCAGAAGTACACTCTGCATCTAAATGTAATCTTTATACTAACAGATTAAGAAAATATGGACTTAGGCAGCTAGTGGAACCGATGTCTTCAATAAATTCATTCAGGACAACTTCAAAGGGTGGCTGACGATAATTACAGGGAGATAACCATATGTAGCTTATGACAGCACGTTAACTCTATCAATAAGAACAAGAATTCCCAAAATATACATTGATGCTATTTCAGCATTTTTGTACCTGCAGCAATATCTCTGGAGTGTGTCCTCGTTGTAGACCCCGTCAGGCAGAACTCCTTGCCAGTCGTTTCTGTTCTGAGTGTCCTCGTCATCCCATTTTACGAAACCCTCTGCGAAACCTAAAACCAAAGAGCAAAGCATACGAGAAAAAGATTGAATAGCTGATATGTATGAGCTATGTAGGATTGTGAAAAATATTTTCATCGTCGTGCAGGTCGGCAACACTACTAAGATATAATGCCGCTGGCTAATAAAATACAGCTTATAAATTCCAGTGTAAAATCTTAAACGTTTGTTCAACATGTCTATTTCAATACATTATTTTAAAAAAATAGAAAGTGCAATTTTAAATTCTCATGTGTGCCAAAATAAGTTAGATGCAAGTGAGACACCAGAAACCTAATTTAACCGTTTAGAGTCCTATTCAACCATAAGGATGAACTTCTCAATAATTATCATACGTTTGTTCTGCTGGTTAATTTTAATTGAGTATATTCCTTGCTTGCATGTAAAATCGACTTAGGCTGAGGTGTTTACTTTTAATTATGTATATCTTACCTGTAGGGCAAGCTCCATATTTGAATATGCAGTAGTCTCCTTCAGGCCATTCCATATCAAATGCGGTTGGTCTTATCTCTCCCTTTGTACAAAATTTGAGTGTTAAGTCCCCTTTGTTTAAAACGGCTGAAAAGTAATGCACAAAATCAATGAATCAATTGCTTCCAATTGTAATGTATGCAAACACAAAAGCGATTCCACTCACGTGAAACGGACACGTTATGTCATTCTCCTTTAAGGCAGTATTGCGCATATTTGTTCGGGATGAGGATAATGGAGGTTGTGGTGTTGGTTGTCCTCTATTCCAGTATAATCACGCGATCCGCGTTTGACATAGACAGCATTTATAAACATTTAAATAACCTGTCGAGTCATATGAAACCAGAATTCAGAGCAGATTTTGTTGTTGTATCAAATTTTTTATTCTATGTGAACAACTAATAGACATCATGAGACAAACGAAGAATAAATTGTAATGCCTCCATGTCTGAGCTAAATCCAAGTGATCTATTTTAAGGTTTAAATCTCAAAGTTATTATAAATTATATATCTTGAAGTCTATTATGTGTGACCTTGCGTGTTTATGCCACACAGCCAACCTGTGTTATGTATTTTATTTGAAATTAATCTCGACAGAGTAGAGTTATCGGCCTTGCTGTTGGGCATATTAAGAGATATGGATGTGGCTAATTTGACTGACTTAGCAGAATTATTATAACAACGCACCATCGAGATTAATTCCATTAGACCAGGCGTTATCTGGGCTCTGTGTCTCAGTATTCTGGAAACGCCATCCCTCAAACCACGTAAAGTCTCCATGAGGGCAACCGGTTTTAGGTTTGGGCAAGCTGTAGGTACCCTTTGGCCACGTGACAGGAATAGCCAACGGAACAGCTGAAATTTTTAAATATAGTATCATCAAGATGACAAATTACAAATTTAACACAAATTTATCTTTCAAAGATATCATGAACTATAAACGCTTTAAAAACAGTTATAAGTTTTCGCAAGTCACAAATCACATATTAGTTTCCTTGCATTCTCATATTCTAAAGTTCACGAATGTACATCGACGAGGCGTAAAACGTTTGCACTTCTCATTGCTGATAATAGGATCAAACTTGATCAGGAAATAAACATAATAATGGCTCATTTTAATCGGCACGCGTTACTAAAACTTTCCTTCAATGCAAAATATTATGCCGCAACAAAACAAAAACCATGTCATTAGAGGATTTCGTAAAAGTTCTCTAAACAAATCTCTAAAATTAAGTTTTGTGATGCTTATGTTACTCTTTTATTAAGGTACCTATATTAGCTATATTTGTTTGAGAATCGCTTGAATACTTTAGGCAACTCACGGTAAATGTTTGTCCTTTGCGATTATTCATTCTACAACTAATAAATTTAATTCCAAAAAATGGAGTAGATCTTGTCTTTATTAGCTGATGTTTTAGAACTAAAACAAATTCCAAGAATTATTAATTACTAGAGTTCACTGAATAGACTTATGATTTTATACATAATCAATTATTGTATGTGCATACAGAATATAGTGATATCTACCTAATCATCTTCTGGAAAATACTCAGTACCAAAAAGGGAATATTAAAGCCGTTCATGGATGATATGCGATAACAATATTACAAAGGATGTTTATATTTGAACTAGGTTTTCACAAAACACGCAGATAATCCTCTCGGACACAGAACTTACATTTAGGCGTATGAGCATGTGTGTTGTTTGTGTATTCGTTAAGCGCTTGTTGCAGGTATGTTTTCCAATACGAAAGAGCTTTCTCTGAACTCTGGGGGCACAGTCCCCGGGTCTCGTAATCATTAATATTCTGCCAGAAACGGGAATCCAGGAAGTCTGAGATGACCAGCATGGCCATACCGATGGGCTCAGGGACGGTCTCACTGCCCAGATTTAAGGTGTCTTGGAGGGTTCCCACTATGGTCCTGTAAACCTTCCTGTATTGGTAGGAATTGAGGTCCACTACAAGGGAGGAGGCGTGGTTCATGAAGGGGCCTCCCACCGATACGTCGTCGGAAGCCTAGACAAAAGATGTCTACAAATTTATTAACTTCATTAACGTTAAGAAAACGCCACACAGATTTAAGCTTGTTAGAGACATTATTTGTAATTATTCTACGGAAAATGGTTTACATGTTTTACTTTGTATGCTTCTACTACATTTCAACAGTGCTAAGTATGGACGATAGACGACGCAGCATTTGACAAGACATATGACAGTGATATTAACAGAGTTCCTTTGAAGAAGAGAATTCCAAAAAATTTGAAAGATTATATCTTTTCTATTTTTATCTTTCACAAAATATTTAAAATTGCAACTAATTTTGACCGTTCATTTTACCATATACCATCTACACGAAAACATTGCTGTACCATCTATATGAAGAAGAGCAAACAATTTCAGCATAATCAAATATTCTCTGCAACCTTATTTTGTAAAAATTCAACTTTAGAGATCTTTAAAAAAAACTTAAAAACTATAAATGGCGGTCAACATACACGTTGAAGTATTCTAGAGAAATCATAAAATCATCAAAGTATTGTTGCAACTAATTCTATGGTTAACATTTGTATACATTAAAAATATAGTGTGTTCCTCTAACATCTCATTTCAGTAATTGGTACCATAACGAATTCCTTATAAGATTTTTGTAAAATTATTACATTTTGCGGCATGGATTTATATATTCAGTACTTAAACAATGCGATATAAAATGTTATTAAAATAGAACAAAATATTATTTAAACTCACTTCTAACTTTATTCGTATTAGACTTAGTACAAATTGTAAATAGTGGTGGTATAATGGTTAGAAAAAGTTCGAAAGGCCAATGGTAGAAAGAGGTATATTGTGGGCATATGTTGGACATGCATAACGCATTTTGAAGAAAATTAAAATTTACATAACTATTTTAAGTTTGCTTATTTAAATATATGTTAATGTACCTTCCGATTTCTAATTAGCAAATCACTAAATTTGTATATATTAGTAGTTTTAAATAATTCTAACGTATGTATAGTTTTCATATTTCGGCAGAATGTTGTCATTGTAAAAGATAGTAACATTTGCCCAAAAGGTTCATGCTTCATATTTTCTATCATGTATATCCAAGTTTTACCACCATCCATTTTTAGTATGATTCATTTACTGAATTTTGTTAAAAAGTATTCTATTCCTTTCCGTGTTAAAATGGGTTAAAATGTTTTTGGCTAAAATATATTTGACTGCGTTACCTGTAATCATCGTATGTGTATGCAACAGACTTACGTTTACTCTTACGAACTGGACGAAGTCCCTCCTTGGGGCCATGTACCTCTTAATTGACTTGCCACCAATTTCAACCTCGGTCGTGACGTGCTGAAAAATTTTAATATGTTTAATGTAGCATTTTTCTGCCACAAGTAACTTTCTTTGTTGGATAGGGTATTAATTTTATGCGTCTTTTAATATAATACTTTTCAGTATCCGTGATACTGTTAAATTCGTTATCATTTAATGATCCCATGCACGTTTTCTCTTCTGTTTCGATCGCGCCAGTAGCTTCTCGTGGATCGGTGGTTCTTTCTGGGTTCTTCCTGCACCATTAATACTGGCCGTCATGTATATCAAAAATGGCGTTAAACACTACAGCAACTACAACTGTTTCGATCGCTTTCGATTTAAAATGACAAGTATTCTTAAATGCTAAGCTAAACATCTTTTAGATTTATGAATTTATTATTGTCTGGTACAATGACAACTAAAGTCTTGTGTATAATACACACAAACACAGCCGTGCCCTTAAATGGAATGGAGTAATCTCCCCTATACTAGCTGTTATTCGGCTTTTATCGTCTGCATGAAGAAGGAAAAAAAACAAACAACAGAAGGCTAATTAGTGTCGCATAAAAATTTAACATTTTTTTCTGTATGGTTTTTTTTATCAAACGCTATGAACCAATCTGATATATTGTACTTGAAATTAGATTTCCAAAATGTAGCTAGCTTAAGCGCAATTCTAAACAATTTCAATAAATGGAATGGAGTAATTTCACCTGTAATAAAAGTTCACACATGAAACACGAAATGGACAGAAATAGTATGAGCTTTGCAAAAAAAGCACTCTTCCAAGACATTTAGCCTGTGCGTTAAACATGAATGACTACTGATGTCAATGGTATCAAACTAAGTCATTTGAAGAAGAAAACAACTAGACTTTAACTACTAGAGATTTCTTTATCACTTTGAGAGATTTTCGTCGCAGGTACAAGACTGTGAGATATATAGCCATATATGTTGTTTCTTTCTTAATTGATTTAAAGTTAAAGTAAAGTCTCTGTGACCTACATTTGATAAAGATATATCATACCAACGTAAATATTGGAAACTATTGATATGTACTTACAGTTCCCCAGGTTTCGATGAATTGTAAATATGCATTTTTATCATAGACAATGGGAAGCGAGCAGATAGCAGCGGCAAACTCGTCAGTGATTCCAAAATGCCGGGCCTGCGACAGGCTGAGCTGATATCGTGCGTAGCCGGAATCGCATACCGACTGGTCGTCCTGAAATACGTAGTAGTCTCCGAGCGTTTGTTGCTCAATTGCCTTGAACCCTGAAATGAAGTAAATTATCATCATACGTTTAGTGGTATAAATTATAACAAGATAAAATAAAAGTTACGAAAATAACAGATGCGTCTGAAGGTCGTAATCTAAGGCTAATATCCATATATTTGGAACTAAAATAACTATTGACCCTGACTAGTCAATAACTTGCATCAGCTGGTTTCCATCAACAGAGAATGACACCATTATGTCTTCATCAGTAGCATTGTCTTTGCTTGGATGCGCCATTTACCTCGAAAAGAAAAAAACTGTTGTTTAACGTATGCTACTTTCGTGTACAGGTATCAAAGTACATGTACATACCGTGTTCTGCATCGTTATAAGCGAGACTAATTCAATGTTTGTTTTTAAACGTTAAAGAACAGCAGTTTCATTTACACCATATGCTAGCCAATTTATCTTGAACAAAGTTTCAAATTGTCCTTACCTTCTTTCTCCTGATTCTTTCGGTTTTAATATACGTGATGATTCTCCGTATTGTTATTTGGTACACAGGTCAGTGTTATTCTGACATGTTCATCTATCTGTATTATAATTAGGTATACAGGCCAGTTTTTTCTGACATTAACAGATCCCTGTAGTATTATTACGTATAAAAGTCAATATCATTCTAACAGTTACATCTGTCTGTAGTATTACGTATACAGGTCAGTAACGTTCTGTACTTCATCACCATCATCATCAAACTCTTAACCCAAGAGGTCGTTGGGGCACCACAATTGACTTTAGAACAAGTTCTCTCCATCTTTCCCTGTTCTTTGCTGCCCTTTGCGAATGTTCATGCTTGTCCAATCCTTGTCTTCACGCCTCTTTATCTGTCTGCCTCTTCTGTTGCACCCTCGCACTACTCCTTGCAAGATTGCTTTTGCCAGTCCAGACGATCTTGAGACATGACCATACCACTTCAGTTTGCGCTTTTGTACAGTGGTCAAAAGGTCTACCTTCATAGGATCTGATTGCTTGTTGGATCTTGTTACCGACTTATTCATTAGCTATATGGCCAATGTATGAGATGCCCTTGTAGATCTGATGTGAGCGTCCCTGTTTCACAAGCATACAAATAGATGGATATGACAATCTAGCGCATCAGCCTTATTTGGGAACCAAAAGCAATGTTGGTATCGATCCATATTGGTCTCATCGTTCTTTTGGTTTCTGTTGTCTGGGCAATCCTGCAAAGTAATTCTGGTTTGGAGCCTTCATCTGTGATAATTGATCCCAAGTGCTTGAAGCTTGTGACTCTTTGCAGTTTCTGTCCACTGACGTTATTTCTGCACTGATGACTTTGGTGTTGTGTGTCATCAGTTTTTTTCTTCTTCGGTGATTATCTCCATACCATAACATGTATCTGACAATACTTTGTATTTTTATTAAGTATATAGGTCAGTTTCATTCTGACATGTACATGTACCTGTATTATTATTAGGTATATGGGTCAGGTTTCATTCTGACATGTACATCTACCTGTGTTATTATTAGGTCATATAGGTCGGTTTTATTCTGACATGTACAGCTATCTGTATTTTTATTAGGTATATAGGTCAGTATCATTCTGACATGTACAGATGTCATGCATTATTATTATTATGTGTACAGGTCGGTATCATTCTGACAAAAATGTTTCTCATCTAGTGACAAAATTGATGAGAAGATAAACAACTACTAAAGCTACAATATTGTCTCAACACATACCAGAACTCAAAACGAATGCAGCAGCAGTCAGATTTTCGTTCCCGGTGCCTGGCAAGAAAACAATAACAACAGTTAAATAAGATGTGAGTTTGACAAGAACTGAGTTTCACCGCAATTTAACGTATTTAGTGGTTTAGATTTTATTGACATTAAAAATCTTTTAAATATTCTTATGTCAATAGATGACAATTATATATCTGCTTTGATCTTAACAACAAATCATTTACCTTGGCCATATTGTTTCACAATATGTATTATAATGAAGAAAGATTTTAGTAATATAGCAATATATATCTTAATATGAGAGAGAGAGAGAGAGAGAGAGAGAGAGAGTATCTTTTTGTTCCTACCCGATGTACGCACTCTTTCCAGCAATTTATTTTGGTATGATTTTGGATCGTAGAAAAAGGCAAATTCGTGCGATTGTCTACAAGTATCGTGATGTTCGTAAACTATTTCTGCTGGAACATCTCCGGCGGAAAGCGACAGAATTTTTCTTGTTGTTAGGAAACCAGGATCATCTCCACCGGCGATCCAAAAATTACCATCCGGATTACCTCTGATAATATTGTAGCCCACGCCTATGTAATGAAGAGCTGCCGGTGCTGGAACTGCATATCCTCCTAAAATGGCGGCAAGCAGAACAGTCGCACAAAAGTAGCAAGACAACATCTTGAAGCACTAGCTGAAAGAGACAGATGGGAAGATAAAAATATAGCACACGATGAGCTGGAAATCAGTATGCTATCTCTCAACGGTATTAAATATAGAATAGAAAAGTTAAATTGTTGGACTTGCAATGGTTGCACACTATCATGTTGTCCTTTCTTTTATCTGCCAAATTTCATTGGTCTGATTGAGTGCGTGACATTCAACAATGGAGCCATTTCACTACTCTTAAGCAAAGTTCAAGACGAAATAGGTCATTGTGATTAATAAATATCACTGACTAAAGATGAAGGCGAAACTGCAGCTGATCCTCCAGGTAAAAAAAGCCAATATAAAACACGATAACATCTTTATTGATATTGCTGAAAATAATCTTCGCTATTTTGAGATACATTTGGTAATGGTATTGCTCAAAATAATCTTCGTTGTTTCGAAATAATTTGGTATTGGTATTGCTCACAATAATCTTCGTTGTTTTGAGATACATTAGGTCTCACACACACACACACAAATATACGTATGTGGTATGATGACATCTTTAACAAGTAACGTGTATGCAAATGTACCTGCATTTCACGAAAATACTGCAGCTGTCACAAACGTCTGTTCAGGAAATTACCGCTTGATAAAATATTGTTTACAAATATTTACACTTTTCCATTACGTTAACTTAATATGTTGTAATGGTTTTGTAATGTCGTGGAATTACAAATTTGAAAGACTGCAATCGTTAACCCTAAAACGCAGTTTTTCAGACGATACCTAATATAGGTTGATGCAGTCTGATGGAAACTTGATGGATCTGATATCCCTATAATGTTATATCTGATATCCCTATAGTGTTATATCTGATATCCCTATAATGTTATATCTGATATCCCTATAGTGTTATATCTGATATCCCTATAATGTTATATCTGATACCCCTATAATGTTATATCTGATATCCCTATAGTGTTATATCTGATATCCCTATAATGTTATATCTGCGTTTCGATGACACTATTTACCTAACATCAATATCACTTGAGTTATTAGATATTACACCCTTGTATTCTTTCCATCATTTGCTTTCAGTCAAATAGTTTGGTTCGCCAGGAGTTATAGTGTGTCCTATTTGATAAAGACAGCGGTATGTATTTAAACATAGATAATGTCATTCAAAACCATGCCGTCACTAGGTCTTTTTAAAGAGGTCGCGGAGCTGGGGTCATAAATGTATTTCTTCAACCCAGAGATAAGAGACGCACGCAGTCGAGTCCAAGTCAAAATTTGCTTAAAGCTGCAAATATTCTAAAGAAGATCCAAAAATACACGAGTCAGCAAGCCATCATTTAGAACTTGTAATGATATGTAATCGAAAAGTGTGTTTGCCTGAATAGCGAACAGTATTGTTTGGTTTTGAATCCGAGACAGCCCAGGCCAGGTCTAACGGCCTTTGGCCAATCACATCGCCTCATATTATAGCATTTTGCCGATATCTTACCACGGAAATAATGCATGCACAAAGCATTTTGTGCACAATATATTAGGCATACAGACTAATGAACTAGTTCGAAACCGACAGGCAACCAGTCAGTAGGTCAAACGGAAATATACTGCATTCAGCGACCAACAACGATAATGGTCTGGTCTAGATCTGATTTCAATTTCATCGTTAAACAATGTCTTCAAGATAGCAAACTATTATTACAGAACTGAAATTATACTTTACTTTAAGAGATATACTTTCAAAATTTCATATTTGAATTATGCATAGTTTGAAATAGTAGTGGTACTGATATCTGTCTTTCATAAGACAAATGACAAATTATGGACCGAGCGTAACTAAAAGAAGTAAAATTCTATTCAGAAAAGCAGGTAATTGCAGTTTGAACCAGTAAAACTATGAATAAGAATTATTTTACATTTTAGGATGTTTCCCTGTATTTAGTTAAAAATCACTTGTAAGGACTGTGGTAATGCACTGAATTATACAGTGCCAGCTATTAACATATCTCCCTATTATAATCAATCAAATTCAGTCTAACTCGGAGTATGTGTCCAAATGAACAATCAATCTGAAGATATCTGTAATTAAAAAAGAGGAGCATTTCTTGACGTAAATTGATAAATATATGAATATTCAGTACCACAAAGTTTGCTATTCAGTTTCATTGCATGGTGCTGGCTTTGGAAATAATACGAAAATATAGGAATAAGTAAGACAATTGGTGCCATTGAAGTTGGTCTCAAAACTATAACTAAAGTGAGATTACGGGCATCAATAATTGCATCGCGATCTCAGATTGTACATTCGTACTTCACTGTGCATTACTTAAATACATTGGTCCAATATAACTCTTTCCTTTTCTGCTTTTTATCACCCAGATATTTAATTTTTCTGCATATTCCTTCAAAATGGAATACAGATTTCAGAACAAAATGAACCAAAACAAAATAATTTGAAGAAAAAACAAAGAAAACAACACAATATTTCCAATGTCCACGCATATCCATGCACTTAAGTATTAAGACGTTTGCAGTCTACACGTAATGTGATTCAGTCACTATACTCGTCGGAAGCTGTGTTATTTTTTCCCCATGTATATGCCTATTGTATAGTATACACTATAGTGCGTTTGAATTAGCTACTCGCTTTTTTCTATAATTGATTTGTAGCGTCTGAGTAATAAACAATACAGGCATCAATCTAATTAGATACAATTTTTCAAATACAATGTTAAGGCTTGTAAATAGTTTTAGGCTTACTAAAATAGAAAGCTATACTTTTCAACGATGTTTTATTATGGCAATCGTTTGCCATTCTTCTTTAAATGCCTTCCGAATCTTGTTAACCTAGAAAAATATTTTGAATTGTATTGTGCAGTGAAAGAAACTTAAAGAACTTGTTTGTGACACAGTAAAACTGGCTTCCGATTGCGTATGTAAAATTTGTAGAGACTATGAAACTGTGTTGGTGGTACTCAAACATGCATATAAAAGTTATTATTTTAAAAATAGAAAATTGTAATCTATGTACTGAAGGTTTATCTTGTTTATGTGTCAAACATAACCAATAAATAAACTATCGCAGAGAAACGTTGTTATTAACTAATAAATAACGTACATTAAAAGTACTTTGTTTAGAGTACGTCAGGACTAGGAAATTGAATATCTGGCTGTTAACGGCTACTAAATCCTTGACTAAAGAAATAATCAGAAGTCTTACGATAAAGGTAATCTTAGTCAAGACATTCGTATATCATCCTGCCTATAGGGTACACTTTGAGACAGAGGAAAACTCACAAAAACAAATAACTTAACGAAGACAGTGGAAAAGTAAATCTTACCTTAATAAGCAATTTCTTTTAAAATATGAAGGAAAAATCTGGACAAAGTTTGATAATGTTGCGTTCAGACATATATATATATATATATATAGTCATGTATTACGGTCAGCAAGTGAAATTATATCACCTGCAGCAGGTAACATTTGAGTTCATCTTGCGGTGTTTTCCCACGATCAAATCTCATGCAGACGGTTAGTTCAGCACCACACTCAAACCTGGGTCATTCCGTCTCGGCGCGTGCCCTGAGTTCAGCTTAAATGTCAAACCTGTGATCCCTACACACGCGCCGACACTAACAAATTTTCCGTTACAGTATCACAACAGAGGCAAGTAAAAACTGAATTCAAATCAATTATTTTATAAAGTGCGTATTATAATCGATGAAACATATATAAATACAGAAAGTTATAACTTGTTCTGCATTTACGTCTTTTTCTAATTCTTAACTTTTAAATTTTAAGCTTCTGTGGGGTTTTTTGGCCTTAGTGGCAGTCTTCGAAAATCTTGTTGTACATATGATGATTTCAGTAGCATTGTTTTTTTTTTGGGAAGAATTTTGTTTTTATTAGCACCAAGAGTCGTAGTAGTGGCAGTGGTAGCCGATGGTGGTACATGTGGTGAATTTCTTTCAATGGTATCTGATAGTACTTATGGTGGAAACAAATATAATTTTAAAGAAAAATAAGAAAAGAAAGAAACTTAAATATTTTTTAAATTAGACTCGTCATATTTTGTGTTGATTCATTTTGCCGTTAACTTAGAATCATGCATGTGTAATAGTTACGTATTAAACTGAGATAACATAAGGTCACAGTACCGAAATCGTGTACTACTCTTCGGTTCAACGCAATAAGATGGGTTTCTGGCAGACAGGTTCATGACCATTTTATATTAAAACAAAAGATAAACTCTCTCACCTCGAATTTATTGACGCAAGGACATTATAAAGCGACTATATCGGGTGGCAACTTCTTCAACAGAGCTGCTATTTCAAAATTTATTTATATGATGTGATACGGTTGTGTTTGCTTTTTCGTGGAACTATACACACTCAGATACTTGCTTCGATGCTTACAATGTATCAAAATGCATCACCAATTTAAACATGGAACTATTTTTTATGTTCGCTCATTAAAATGATATAGTAGCTTGCAATAATTCTGAAAATGGAAGGAAAATTAATCATATATAAATAATGCATACTAATATAGCAATAAATAATGCATACTAATATAGTTTTTAAAAACTGCATATTACTATAGTAATAATTCTCTTCCCAATAAACACTTTTTTAAAAAACAATTACATCTTTTAATATCACATGTTCTAGTACTTAAACTTACCCGGAGTTGGATCGGTCCTGTTCTGCCCAAGTCGTCGTGCAGTGGAGAAAGCCGGGTTGTCACTGTGTCTGGCTGCTTAAGTAGGCCAGCCCGGAGATTCCCCAGTGGCGCGGGACCGGTTTTGATAAATGGTGGTGCACTCCTGTTCAATTTACAACCTCCAAGATAAGAGTAGTAGAGTCATTCATCGACCCGCCCAAATTAATAGTTATTTTTAGATTTATATACGGTTCTTTCCTATCAGGGCGATATTTCCTTGCAATGGCGACGCCCCAAAATTACTAATATTAATATTTGTCAACCATTTAAATGTCAATTTACAATACCTACATCGTGGTTTAATTGCTAGAAATATTCATAGCCTGACCCTTTTATTTATTAATTCTATCGGAGAGAGAGAGAGAGAGAGAGAGAGAGAGAGAGAGAGAGAGAGAGAGAGAGAGAGAGAGTATGTGTTATGTATGTGCGCCTGTGTGTGTGTCAAAAAGTATGCATATGGAACGTGGAAACTAGTTCACACCGTGATTAATCAAAACCTTCTTATTTAAATTTATTTAAGAAACCAAAAAGAATCAGAATTACAGTAGACTTTTATTATAATTTCACATTTCATTTCAATATTCTGATAAGGAAAAATGGCAGAATTATCTGTTCTTAAAGATTTTCTGCTAATATATAATTCAGACTCGGTGTTCAAAATATACGTGCACTTAGTTTTTTTTAATAGTATGTACTTCTTTATTTTATGCCTTTTAATAAAAATAGTAGTATGATATGTACTTTTACTTTTACAAAAATCACTACCATAAATATATTTCTTAAAATATTTGGTGAAAATGTTGTCCCCAATATGGTCATCAATATTGCTCTATTTCTAATTTGCTGTTTGCTGTTTGAAAAAATAGTTGTATGTAAATTCTAACAAAACTTGAAGTAATGGCCAGGCATGCAGGTTATAGCCTTGCTCCCCTATATGTAAATTCTAACAATACTTCTATTGAAGTCCAGACATGTAGGGCATACCATTGTTCCTCTGTGTGCAAAACCTAACAAGACTAGAAGCAATGGCCATACTCGCAGGGCATATCCTGGTTCCTCTTCATATGTGTGCAAAATCTAACAAGACTAGAGCATGGTCAACATGCAGATCATTGATTTGTTCCCCTGTATGGAAAATCCAACAGGACTTGTAACAATGATCAGTCATGCAGACAATAGCATTGTTCCTTTGTTTGCGAAATCTAACAGCCTTGTTCCTCTGTGTTCAAAATCTAACAAGACATGGAGCATGAGTCAACATAAAGATCTTAGTCTTATTTCCCTGTCTGTAAAATCCAACAAGACTTGGAACAATGGTCAGACATTCAAGACTTAGCTTGTTATACATTGCAACATGTAACAAGACTTAAAGCGTGGGCCTGACATGCAAATTATGGCTGTGTTCGTGTATGGAGCATGAATTAGACATCCAGGATACATCTGTGCTCCACGGTATGGAGCATGAATTAGACATCCAGGCTGTTAATATTTGCTCTAAATAACCGAGAAATCGCGTAGATGTAAAGTAACCTTACGTCGAGTTATCATTGCGACTTCCTAAGTAAGGTTACCATTGAGATGTCTTCATCAGTTATCATCGTGAGGTTTTAAGTAGAGCAATCATAGTGACGTCCTAAGTGGAGTCATCATAGTAACGTCTTAAGTAGAGTTATCATAGTGACTTCTTAAGTAGAGTTATCATAGTGACGTCCTAAGTAGAGTTATCATAGTGACGTCCTAAGTAGAGTTATCATAGTGACGTCCTAAGTAGAGTTATCATAGTGACTTCTTAAGTAATGTTCGTCTTACGTAGATTATCATTGTGACATTTTAAGTAGAATGATCATTTTGACGCCTTAAGAAGGATTATATTTGTGACGTATTTTATAGGATTATCATTTGACGCCTTAAGTAGGTTATCATTGTGGCGTCTTAAGTAAGGTTATCTTTGTGACGCTTAAGTCTGAAACGGATATGGAAAGGGCCGAAAAGCGAGAGCGGGAAACGGGGAATATATTCTTGGGGCCCGATCCGAACAACAAGTTTACATTTTATAACAGATCAATTTTGCTTGAACAAGAACTAGGAGATGTCCCGGTTTTTCTTACCCCAGGGTCCGTGCTCTCTCTATACGGCCCTGGGCCTGGTTATTGGCTTTGTCCACATTTGTGTCAATATAGTCATAGGGTTAAGTCAAGATTTAACACATCTCAGTGTGAGCGAAGACATAAGTTTTGATGGTGTAATCCAGGGCGGATTTCGATTTCATAAATTCGCTGTCGAAAAGCAGTTAAGAGTTTCAAGACTAGAAGCGTGTTTGCTGTGGTTGAATGTCGTCTCTTGATTCCGTGTTAGGGATCCAACCATTAAAATATGATGTATTAGAGGACAAGAGTGACAATGGAATGTCAGTATATGATATTCATAAATTATTATCAAGATCTATTTACAATTATAAATCAATGAAAAGTTTGGATTTATCATAACTGTCGTCGTCGTTGTCATTATTATTATTATTATTATTATTATTATTATTATTATTATTATTATACCCTCTATATGGAATACATAAATATAAGTGTTTACTTCAACCTTATCGTTCAATGTTGTATGTATTTGTTTATCCTGTGTGTACAGATTTAATACCAGTGGCTTGGCGAAATATAGGTCAGACAAGCAGGGTCAATGCGCTGGTCATTTGTCGACTGATGACCGTGTTTAGTTTGCCAAGAATACAGATCCCATATCAGAATATCTATAAATTATGAATATTCAAAGAAAAACACTGCCTAGAAATGGATAGTTTTTGTCCCAAATACCCAGAAAGGTAAGTACTTTTATCGTATAATGCAACCAGAACAATATCGCCAAAAGACGTGGATAGCAAAAGTAACTTGTTTGTTTCTTCATTTGATCACATTTCCACGTAGATAGTTTAATTAATGGTGTTGACAATACGTGACTGATTGGTTTGGAAGTCTTGTTCTTTGCTTGGTTGGTTTGGAAGTCTTGTCCGTTATTAAGTTTGTTCAGAAGTCTTCTCTGTTAATTGGTTGTTTTGGAAGCCTTGTTCGTCATTGGTTAGATTTGTAAGTCTTGTCAGTTGATTAGTTGGTTTGGAAGTCATTTCCGTTGTTTATGTGGATTTAGACGTTTTGTCTGTTATTTTGTTGGTTTGGAAGTCTTGTCCATTGTTTGGTTGGTTTGGAAGTCTTGTCTGTTGTTTGGTTTGTTTAGACCTCTTGTCCGTTATTTGCTTGATTTGTAAGTCTTGTCAGTTGATTAGTTGGTTTGGAAGTCATTTCCATTGTTTTGATGGGTTTAGACGTTTTGTCTGTTGTTTGGATGTTTTGGAAGTCTTGTCCATTGTTTGGTTGGTTTGGAAGTCTTGTCTGTTGTTTGGTTGGTTTAGAAGTCTTGTCGGTTGTTGGTTGGTTTAGAGTCTTGTTCCTTGTTTGGTTTGTTTTATTTATGTCTTATGTCGTGTCAAGGCAAATATAGTGAAATGTCTTGCCTGAAATATATACTAATGGATGGAATCAAGCCTGAATGATTCTAGTCACAGGTCTATACCTTAACCATATGACGATTTGAGTATGGTAGAGGATTAGGACCTGTTATTATTGTAAACCCTTTTATCAACAACGACTTTCGTCTTGACGTCCTTTGAATTAGGGAGCGAACGATCTCAAGGCAATCGTACGCAGTATTGGACATTGTTTTTGGCTTAGAGATGACTTGTGCTAACTGATTTTAGACCCCTGCAATATATATGTCGCATAAACTCAAACTAGTATTGAATAAGATTTTGCTGAAGAGAATATGTTTAAAAATGACTCTCACATGTAATGAAATTACACATCAGAGACGTAACAAATTTGAGCAATTAATGTTGGACACGACTATACGGCTGGCAACAATAGTTGGAGTCAGTAATCACTCCACAAAAATGTTTTCGTTAGTTGTCGTCTCCAGAGCCTGCATAACTGGACTAAGTATGAATATAAATTGTGAAATTTGTAAATTGTGCGGATTATTTATACGCGCAATAAAGTCACTGGAGTTCTTGCTATCCGATTTAAAACAAATTCATGGTAGAAGACTTTAGCTTAAGTTTAGCTAGAATGAAACACTTTTCTTATATCTTCTCATTTTTGCCCCATCACTCATAAAAGTACAAAACAAGCTTTTAAGCCGAATATTATTACGCAGATGAATTCAATTTATGGCGTTGTTTTCACCATTTGCCAGACCCTTATCAGATCATTGTTGTAAAGGTGCATACAATACAAACATCACACAAAAGATATAAAAGTGCAAGCAATTTTTCATTGCAGATTATCGTTATCACATAGATATAGTACAAATATCTGTAATCCAAAGTGTTCTTAAATAGCTACGCTCATTGTTATATCAACATAAGAACTTATTTATCAACTGAGATTAATCCCCCTGTTCTGTAAAATCACAATAGTATTAGTAAAAACCACATGGTCATGCGTGCATGCCAGCGTTCTTACGTACAAATAAAAGCTTAAAGCTTACAGTTAATAAAATTAATTAACTCTATAATCCGTCAGGTACAAATTAACAAAAGGGACGATGACTTAATCAAAATAGATGCTTATTTTCGGAAAACAAGTAATACCTATACACGGCTGTTAGTGTCTACTTGTAAAGGGGGTAAAGTTTCAATTTATCACTATGCACGGGTATGTCCATAATTGAATACATTTACGATATCTGATAGCGAAGGCCTTTGATCCATCACTTTCTTTTATTTGAGTTCAAAGTTATTAGTTTGTCGAATTTAAGACAGTTCGTTCGCAATTTTGACATCAACGGAATTTTTAATCGAGGACTATAATATAGCGCAGCCCAGGTAATCTATTAGTTTCGTTCTTGATTCACGTCATTAGCCATACGTTTTGCAACGATAGGGCAGATTTATGGCTGATATGACGTGTTTACGTGACGAATCTAGACCGTGACCCAGCTTTACTTGCTCGGTACTTACGAATAACCAAGAAACATGAGTACTATTGATATATGTATCGTTGAATGTTTTAAATAGTTAAATGAAAAACGAAAAGGTAATGGGCTGAGAGAAAAAGCGTTCGGTGAGAGAAAGTGTGCCTTTTAAATAATTTAAAGAACAGAAATGTTATCTTCACTTACTTTCTAAACCTAATGGTAATAATGCACAGTCGTTAAATCTTATTCGCGTCTGTTCTTTACCTAAATGCGCCAGAGGGAGTTGCGGTGACTCAGTGATTAGTGTGCCATTTTCAAGACCGACAATAACTGGGTTCGAATCCTGCCGTCCAACCAATTTCATAATAATCAAACGTCGTGTCCCTTTTCTCATTGAGGTTCACAAATAGTGTCTTAATACGACTGAGAGATGATGATACAGAGTATGGAATATATTATACTCTGGTATGGAACAGTGAAAACGTAGATTCATACATAGTTAACTGGACCATAACTATTTTACATTTGAAAACAATATTCTATTTTACCCTTGCTAATTAAAAATATGTATTTTATTCGTATGTTTAAAAAAGAACCCATACAATGCAATCTTCACGCTAGTTAATTCTTGTTGTGGAATGACGATTGTTGGCCAGATTGAACGTATTAAGTATAACATTGTACTTTATTTATATCTAGCGGTTCTAAGTTCTTAATCTGACTTGCACCGTTCAACGGTTAGGCATTCACTCTCGTTCTTAAAAAGGGATACAATTACAATCTCTCTCTCTCTCTCTCTCTCTCTCTCTCTCTCTCTCTCTCTCTCTCTCTCTCTCTCTCTCTCTCGCTCTCTCTCTCTCTCTCTCTCTCTCCATTTGGCTTTAAAACATGAAACATATGCGTGTGCTGTTTATTTATAACAGGCACCCGGTTCTATCACCAAAATGGGGGAAACTCATGTTAAAGTTCGTCTCTAGAACCAAATAACACAAAGTAAGTAACTCCGGCGATTTGAAATTCGACCACTCGATGACTTCGTGCTAATTGTCTTATACTATCGACGTATTAATCAATCTTAACTTACGCCACCATAAAGTAGAAATTCCAAATTTTAAATCTATATATCAATATGTGCGCAATCCATACAAGCTCTGCCTCTCTATGTATGGAATCGCATCACGATTAGTACTTCCAGTTCAGCAACGAAAGTAGTTCCTGTCTATTGTTTGAACATTTTTCCTCTGTAATTGTGTTGGTGATAGAAGAGTTATGTTTATGCATTTTTAGTAGAATTTGAAAGGTAATTGTTTATTCTTAAGAATATGAGCTCAGAGAGTGATTGTCTATGTGTATTCGGTGACAGAGCACAGTGAGTAATAAGGCCTTGGTTATGATCCGGAAGTGAAATAAGTGTTCTATTTACATGCTGATCTGTTTACAGTCCAGCCTCTCATAAAAATGCCGGTGAACCTTTGACAAGAATTTCACTGTGAAATCATCTTTGGAGGTACTTTAGATTAACATATGATTTGTATTGATTGTCACACAGTGTTAAAGTCAGCATTGAGAAACAAATCTCGATAATGTATGGCAAAATTAATTGTGTTCTATGCCCGTATATGCTTATTTTTGGTGATCAAGATGCATATTAGGCTGGATCCTTGCTTATTATGCTCCCTGCGTTAAACTACGCTATACATGTGATGAAACATTTAATGGATCATCTCAGTCTAAGGCAGGTTATAGTTGAAATGAATCAACGCTATTTAATGGATCTCCTCATTCTAAGGAAGGTTAAATCAGAATGGAATGAATGTTTAACTAATCATCTCAGTCTAAGGCAGGTTATGTACGAAAGGAATCAACGTTATTTAATGAATCATCGGTCTAAGGCAGATTATAGTTGCAAGGAATAAACGTTTTTTAATGGATTATGTCAGTCTCAGGCAGGTTATAGTTGAAAAGAATCAACGTTATTTAATGGATCGTCTCATTCTAAGGCAGGTTATAGTTGAAAGGAATCAACGCTATTTATTGGATCATCTCAGTCTAAGGCAGGTTATAGTTGAAAAGAATCAACGTTTTTTAATGGATCATCTCTTTCAAAGACAGGTCATATTTGAAAGGAATCAACGTTACTTAATGGATCGTCTCATTCTAAGGCAGGTTATAGTTGAAAGAAATCAACGTTATTTAATGGATCGTCTCAGTCTAAGGCAGGTTATAGATGAAAAGAATCAACGCTATTTAATGGGTCATATCAGTCTAAGGCAGGTTATATTTGAAAGGAATCAACGTTATTTAATTGATTTTCTCATTCTAAGGCAGGTTATAGTTGAAAGGACTCAACGTTATTTAATGGATCATCTCATTCTAAGGCAGGTTACATTTTAACGGAATGAACGCTATTTAATGGATCATCTCAGTCTAAGGCAGGTTACATTTTAACGGAATCAACGGTATGTAATGGATCATCTCATTCTAAGGCAGGTTATATTTGAAAGGAATCAACCTTATTTAATTGAGCATCTCATTCTAAGGCAGGTTATAGATTGAAAGGAATCAACGTTATTTAATGGATCATCTCATTCTAAGGCTTTTAAAAATGATGCTCGTAGATAATGTTGACAAACACGTATTGTATTGCAGATGACAAAACATAACACAGTTCAGACGATAAGCTAAGAGCAGTCTGGTAACCATATGCCTCCAGTCGTAACAGCGTAACACTGTATCCTCGAAGTGCATTATGAGCGCTAAAATGCGTGTCGTCCTGTCTCTGTCATCAGTTATGGAGACAGAATGGGGAAAAAGCAAGAAAGGGGGAAATCAATACTAACAAAATTGTAAAATGCTTTAATGGCTTAGAACAGTCTTATGGGAAACTTTCGAGTCATGTGATGTACGACGTTTTAATCGGAGTGGCATGATCAGTAATAAGAAAAAAACTTCTTAAATATAGTGTAAATTATTATGTAAGTATGTAAATGGTGCAAGCTTAATAATATATTGTTTATCACTACAGTGAAATGGGCTTAAACCGACGCCTTCATATAACAGACAATGCGTATAAAGAAATACAGTTATGAGTGGATTTTTATATCATTTGCATCTTTAGCCTCTAAATAGCAAAGAATCAATGACATATATGTGTACATCCTTGAGTTTACTTTACAGACACGTTGAAAACTAACTTATTTTATGAGATATATATAAGATGAACCCAAATTATGGGACATACGTAGTGACATGTAGATATACAAGCTATACACATTGACATGTTGCTAACTGTTTGGCTCGTGGAAGGTGCCAGACTGGAAGGTCGCGGACATCACCAGATCTGATAAGCAATGATAAACACGAAGGACTTCATGTATATAACTAAGATCCCTAAATTTCACCTTATCTGATCCAAATTTTGAGCATTGGGGAATACTGTATGCAACAGTTTTAGATAATTATCAGGTTTCCCGCGGCTTTCATCTCTTTTACGACACCAGGTGATACCAGGACAAACTTGTTTCTACGCTTCAGTCATCATGTAGATAGCCCAAGAGGTCAGAGGTCAGAGTTTTACTTCATCTATCATTTTTATCTTCCTTTGCAGCAAATGCGCTCATCAAGGAATGCAATACCAATTAATTGCAAAAGCAAACAAATAAACCGAACCATCGAAACCAACTGTTTTAACAGCATCGCTATCATTAATATCGTCATCATATTACCAATATTTATGTTGGTTTAATCAAATACATAAATGCGGAAAAAGAAAATATGTTAGAATGTCACATTTAACAGAATTTAATAGAAATATTGTTGCAAATGAGTTTAAATTGTAAGATACCTATAACATAGCAGCTTTTTACGTCTTAACATATTTTTCGTCTAGGTTGAACAGATGCAGCTGTACGCCAATATGTGTTCATGCCTAATTCCTATAGATAAAGATGTACCTCGATTTTAGGAGCAAAGTCAGTAGATCAATATGACATATAATTACACAGCTACGAATACGATAACCCATTTTTGAGAGCCTTTCTCATTGATTTAGCCCAATATAGGCTATATATGGCGGCTAGTGTAATATCAGGTGTGGAAGAAACCTGGAAAGAATCAACCCATTGGAATCTACTGGCAAGCTTTCTCACATTCCAACGATGGCTGAGCCCGAGACTTGAACACAGACGGATAGAGGTGAGCGCCTTTGACCACTCGGTCACCCGGGACCTTAGACCACTGGCCACTCGATGCCTTAGACGACATGGACACCTGGGACCTTGTACCAATCTACCTTTCTGGACTCCACTTCTGTTTGTGTAACATTTGGACACGAAGAATGATATAATATGCATGGTAACATTTTGCTTGACAAATTTTGATAATCGTATATAATTTGAAATACTGCAATTGAATCGAGCTTCTCTCTGATGTATGTATGTATGTATGTATGTATGTATGTATGTATGTATGTATGTATGTATGTATGTATGTATGTATGTATGTATGTATGTATGTATGTATGTATGTATGTATGTATGTATGATCTAACAGCAGATGTGCACAACCTGGTTATTTAGTGCCGAGTAAGTTATGGTATCAAGAAAATAAATAAATTTAAGGGCATGACACTGGTAGAACACAAAAACAAAACAGTTATTTACATTTTAAGACACTCCAAAGGAAAAATCGGACATGTCTTACAGCTATCAATCAACCATCCAAACCGTTGGTCAGATTAGGTTAGGTCAGATGATCATAATTGCTTCTAATTATCTGGTTGATTAATTAGCCGTCACTAAAATGACATGTTTCTCAGTGAATTAGGGAGCAAGACTAGAAATAAGATCACAAACCCATACTAATTATAAATGACATATCTGTAGTACTGAAGACATGTTCTAAATTTTACCTAATTCTGTCAGGTAGTTTGAAAGAAAAGACTTTAAATTATGTCTAACATTGTACACATTGACAGATACGATACCATTTAGTGGAATGCACTCAAGAAAGTATTGCAGTTATGTGCATTCCTTCGTCTGGTGCTATAGACAACAAAACTTTGCAATGAAATTTCCTTTTGATGTGACGAGAATAGAAATGAACCAAGGTTGACATGTTCCAGTTAGAAGGATTCTGAACTTCAACTCAAGAAATTTGCTATGCTTGCATATAATACGGTTACGTTTATTTAAACTTCAATGCTTCCAAGAACCAAAATTAAAATAAGGTACTTAAAAATTGATGGAAATCTAGTGTTTTGTGCTCCGTGTAGAAATTGTAAAGCTTCTATGACAAATGAATTGTTTCTTGTCTATCCTTCTTTACACATGAAATGTATTTGTCATCACTCGTTCGCGATTATTTTTGGATTATTTTGCGTTTTACAGGGGTCGCGTGGAGGTGGGGGTGGGGGTGCGATAGCAGTTCAGGTCTCTTGTGTGGACAAATAATAATTTATTACTTGACCGAGTAGTATTAAACTCTTGGCGATTCCGCGAAAAGTCATAAGTTTTCTCTAATTCCAAAGACTTTCATACAACTTCTCTTGTAAATTAGAAAGTCCAAAATATTCATTCTGTAAATAATTTCCCTATAATCAATACCCTATAATCAATACCAGACCACGGACCTCACTACTTTCCAATTGTCTAACTACCGCAAGTCTGCATGCCTTCACTCCATCAACTTTCCGTACTGTAAGCATTTCACACCGTAAAAACTATACTTAACACAGTAATAATAATAATAATAATAATAATACTTAACACAGAGAAATAGTTTCACTAAGCCACATTAGCCAGTCAAATCACAGTTTTGAGCAACAGTTCACCTTTAAAATACCATGGCATTTACCACGATAGCGACATAAACGGTACCTGCCGACGACGGTACAGTTCTTCTTGTTTATTCCATCGTGTAATTTACCAGTCTCAGCTCATAAATACTTCACCCGGAATCACGCAAGCAATACACACCACTAGATTTCAAAAGGGGCTATTGAACAACGGAGACACTCATGCGGCTCTTACCTGATTTCACCAAACGTAAACCATGGCATCATGGAAACTCATCATCATCATCTTTATTTCCTTCCATGGAAGATTACATGATATAAGAATAAATCATCAGAATACAATCATTAAATAAGTATTAAACAATAGATAAGGATTTTTAAAAAAGAGGAACAACAAATCGACTAATAAAAAAAATCATTTACACATTCTTACACTATGTCAGTCACAGTGTCCTTCAACTGCATAAGTTGCGAGTTTATGTACCTTATTTGCAGAAGATAGATGCACACTGCACGACAAAGTATGCTGCATACAGGACAAATAGCTTGGAGTTTTCTTTGTCGATTATCCATGATGGTAACCTTTTGCCTAGAAGATATTGTAATTGCAGCTCATCTTCGGCATTAAATAGCATAATATGCAAGCTCAGTGGAAAGCTCAGTTAATCAGTGACGTTTGCTCCTAGTAATTGGCTAATTAATTCTGACTAAGAAATATTATACAGGACCGAGTCCCTATAATCAAACAAGTAATCACAAAAATTTAAAACTTCCTGAAAATGGAGCGATATATATATATATATATATATATATATATATATATATATATATATATATATATATATATATATATATAGAGAGAGAGAGAGAGAGAGAGAGAGAGAGAGAGAGAGAGAGAGAGAGAGAGAGAGAATTAATAATTATGTAAAGAAATTATATTTCATTTAAATGTAGATATATTTCCCGGTTTTATCATACTGATACATTTCAGTATGTATGTATGTATGTATGTATGTATGTATGTATGTATGTATGTATGTATGTATGTATGTATGTATGTATGTATGTATGTATGTATGTATGTATGTATGTATGTATGTATGTATGTATGTATGAATGTATGTATGTATGTATGTATGTATGTACGTACGTACGTACGTACGTACGTACGCACGCACGCACGCACGCACGTACGTACGTAAATACTAATAAATAACAACAAACAAGAGGCTTATTCGCATACGTTTGACACTAGACTCGACAACTATTACAATACAATTATATATTTTGTAAAGACCGTTGCTATGCTGCCAGATGGGACCAAAGTCTACGTGTGTAGACTTAATACACACACACACACACAAACATTGTAATATGCTGGTAAAATACAACGTCTTGCTTGCTTTTTCCCTTTGATCATAAAATATACACAATATTTCACTCTGTATATAATAGTTTCTTCTTTAACCCAACAAGATATTTTGGTGTTTTATTACGATTGTTTTTTTTATACTACTACGAATATTACCCGTTGTAGTTGTAGGAAGAGGAGTAGAATTCCCACAGCAATTATTGTTCACACATATTACATATCTAAAGATTATATTTTCCCTTCAGTACATTAAAACTATATATGAGACAGATACTGATCGATCAGATCAAAGGCAGACTCATCAGTAAAAACAAAAAGAGCAAAAGAATATTATGTTTTCCAACAAACTCTAATTGTTTCATAACAAACACTTGATTCATTCTTGTATCTTTCAAAATCATATCCATAGGACACTCTTGAGCGTGTGCATAGCATACATTGTAGCGTGTGCATAGCATACATTGTAGCGTGTGCATAGCATACATTGTAGCGTGTGTTTAGCATACATTGTAGCGTGTGTTTAGCATACATTGTAGCGTGTGTTTAGCATACATTGTAGCGTGTGTTTAGCATACATTGTAGCGTGTGTTTAGCATACATTGTAGCGTGTGTTTAGCGTGTGTTTAGCGTGTGTTTAGCATACATTGTAGCGTGTGTTTAGCGTGTGCATAGCATACATTGTAGCGTGTGCATAGCATACATTGTAGCGTGTGCATAGCATACATTGTAGCGTGTGTTTAGCATACATTGTAGCGTGTGTTTAGCATACATTGTAGCGTGTGCATAGCATACATTGTAGCGTGTGCATAGCATACATTGTAGCGTGTGTTTAGCATACATTGTAGCGTGTGTTTAGCATACATTGTAGCGTGTGTTTAGCATACATTGTAGCGTGTGCATAGCATACATTGTAGCGTGTGTTTAGCATACATTGTAGCGTGTGTTTAGCATACATTGTAGCGTGTGCATAGCATACATTGTAGCGTGTGTTTAGCATACATTGTAGCGTGTGTTTAGCATACATTGTAGCGTGTGTTTAGCATACATTGTAGCGTGTGTTTAGCATACATTGTAGCGTGTGTTTAGCATACATTGTAGCGTGTGTTTAGCATACATTGTAGCGTGTGTTTAGCATACATTGTAGCGTGTGTTTAGCATACATTGTAGCGTGTGTTTAGCATACATTGTAGCGTGTGTTTAGCATACATTGTAGCGTGTGTTTAGCATACATTGTAGCGTGTGCATAGCATACATTGTAGCGTGTGCATAGCATACATTGTAGCGTGTGTTTAGCATACATTGTAGCGTGTGTTTAGCATACATTGTAGCGTGTGTTTAGCATACATTGTAGCGTGTGTTTAGCATACATTGTAGCGTGTGTTTAGCATACATTGTAGCGTGTGTTTAGCATACATTGTAGCGTGTGTTTAGCATACATTGTAGCGTGTGTTTAGCATACATTGTAGCGTGTGTTTAGCATACATTGTAGCGTGTGTTTAGCATACATTGTAGCGTGTGCATAGCATACATTGTAGCGTGTGTTTAGCATACATTGTAGCGTGTGTTTAGCATACATTGTAGCGTGTGTTTAGCATACATTGTAGCGTGTGTTTAGCATACATTGTAGCGTGTGTTTAGCATACATTGTAGCGTGTGTTTAGCATACATTGTAGCGTGTGTTTAGCATACATTGTAGCGTGTGTTTAGCATACATTGTAGCGTGTGTTTAGCATACATTGTAGCGTGTGTCTAGCATACATTGTAGCGTGTGCATAGCATACATTGTAGCGTGTGCATAGCATACATTGCAGCGTGTGTTTAGCATACATTGTAGCGTGTGTTTAGCATACATTGTAGCGTGTGTTTAGCATACATTGTAGCGTGTGCATAGCATACATTGTAGCGTGTAATGGTAAGCTTTTACATAGTAAGCTTTTAGCGGTTGCATAGCAGACGATAATTAACACATACGCACTGCACTATATGCTATGCACACGCTTGCAAGTTGCAATGTATGTTATACACTGTAAGCCATTACATTGTAGCGTGTATGTGTTTAGCGTGTGCATAGTATAAATCGCAGCGTGTGTATATTAAGTGTGGAAGTGTTTAGCATATGCCTGTTTGAAATCATGACTTTGGTGTTTCACTCAGTTCAAATATTCTTTGATATGCTGGATTAAGGCCAGCCTATGACCTATTTATGTGAACAAATAACGATACAAGATACTCCAAGAGACAAACACACCTCGACCCACATTACATATACATTCTTCTACAGCACTGTCCTCACATAGCCACATAATATCAAGGTAACGGGGTGGGGGTAGTGGTGCGAATAAACTCTAAAATATTGTTTTCTAAATATTAACATCTGCCCATTTCACTAATTTTTGCAGAAAATACTTTATAATCTAACAGAAAATAATTTATGGTATAAAACATAATTTATAAACATTGTAACTAGTTTATGAAATCGTTGGAAGAGAGCGATTATGACTATTTAACACACACACACACACACACACACACACACACACACACACACACAAAAAGAACCACCGACACACGCGAAGCTACTGGCAGAGGTGAGATGACAGTGATCAGTAACAGAGCATTTTAGACCACTCGGCCACTCGGGGCGTCAAAAGTCGTTAGTCAAAGAAAAGGAATGTTTTAAGTCTCCAACTTAGTACACATTGGCTCTGCCTCAGAAAGGAAAAGATAATCAAATTGGCAGCAGTTATGAACCATATTGGTCTACACAAGAGAACTGGCTGGCCACTTATGTAACTTTCTTGTGAAAGTGTGCGTCTTCACGAAACAAAACCTACCTGCTGTCTAAACGCGTTAAAAAAAAAAAAATATCATTAATTTGCTATATGTTGTTTTTACGTTTGTGATATCACAAATACAAAAGCATTGAGTTGACGATGACGTCATCAGTATTATAGTTTTTTTTTCTCAGAAAAAGGAAATTAAAGAATTATCAAAATTAACTGTGTTATATTCTTATAAATTGTATGTTCAAATTTTTATTATAATTGATATCTTTTCTTGCAAATTAGGTTAGATAAAGACTGGTAAATCCTCGCAAGCTGAAGATTATGAAACACCTTTCGTGTTCTGGTCTAAAAAGATGGCCCCAAGAGAAATAATGCATTTTTAAGTTCTCTCTCTTTTTTTTCTCTCTCTCTCTCTCTCTCTCTCTCTCTCTCTCTATATATATATATATATATATATATATATATATATATATATATATATATATATATATATAATCTTACGTCATTGCATCTCTTTGACAATATAATCATTGCTAATGTAATATGTTCACTGACCTATCCATATGCATACGTACTTACCTGGCATGTACATTTTCTGATCTACGTGCTTGTTTACTTACTTACGTAATTAAAATGATAAACTTTGTTAAAAACCCAAATCTCACATATACGCATACACTTACTTATTTACACCTTCCTATCTACCTGTTTACGTACTTACATATTAAGTGCACCTTCCTATCTACCTGTTTACGTACCTAACTTCATATCTACCTGCTACGTACTTGTTTGTTTTGTACGCTTTCCTATCTATATGATTACGTACTTGTTATGTACACCTGCAAGAATGACAATGTTTACTCGAAAATACGCTTCCTCCCGACTGACGTCCCGTAGTACATATTCGAGAATCAAAATGTCTGCCAGAAAGTCCAGAGCAAGACCGAGACAGATGAAACCTCGACATTTTACAACGTTCAGAATCCGTCCGGATTCAGATCGGCATTATGCATTAGGTCTTCTTCATCCAGCTCCAGATCTCGGGGACTTCTATTCTGGAACGGGTGTCATATATACGATCCACTACTGCTACTACCAGAAGTCCAGAATATTTACAGGAAATACACTTTACATTTTCGATTTTCTTTTTTTTTTTTTTAAAAAAAAAAACGGGATTTCCGAGAAACATGATATCATTTCATTTTTTTTTCAACAGAATATTTCCTGAAGTCATTTCGTACTTTCTTTTTTTATTGGTTTGCATTAATAAAAAAAAAACTTCTTTGATGTTTCGCCAGTAACAAATGTCGAACAAGAAACAATCGTCGATAAACATATGTGTTATTATAACATTAAAGAAATACTAAAATAATAATCTTGCTTTACTGATTTCAAACATTGTAATAAACCAATACATGTTATGCTATAGAAATATGTATAATTAAACTTAGTTCTAATTATGGTAACAAAGCAACAGAATCAATCCTGATAAAAGAAAGATGGTCAAAACTGAAACGGTATGGGAATTATTAATTTCGAAAATACTTTGCAAATTATTAGCAATAGTATTTTCTACTGGATAAGAAAGTCAAGTTGGCATGACACCCAAGCACAAAATACGAAGCACAACGTTTTCTTTGCTGTATATGCTTACATTGTTTCACAATGACTGATTTTTGAATCACTGAATAACAAATAACAGTAAAACGATAGATACAAATACCAAGTACATCTACCGATAACGCAAACATGAAATACATTGGTAACTGAAACGTGTATGACAACACGAAAGTTAAGGATTTGCTAGAACAAAAAACATAGAAGACTTTCGAACTTGCTCCGGTATTAAAAGAGCATCTGAAATGGAAATGTTTTTACAGTATTCGAAAGTCTCGAATGTTGAAGAATTTTGCATAAATGAAAGTAGAAAATGCTTTAACGTTTTACCAATGCAAAACAATCGTTGACATGGGCTGTCTTTCTTACTGTTTTAAGGAAACATTTAGTGTCAGGAAAGTAGGTTTATGTGATTCGGTAGTTTATAACGCCAAAGACACGGATGAAGATAATATAGAAAATACGAAGAGCATGTTTTATGAACAAGTGCTATCTCTATAACAAAAGTAGATGACATAAACAAAGCTGAAAATATCCTGAAGGCCACAACAATGAACAAGAAAAATGTATGTACTCATTCAGAGGAAGAAATATGATAATTTGTTGAGCAGATGTGATATAAATTATGTGCTCAAGATAAACACATCCTACTCAGATGCTTTTGCTCGGAGAATAAACTACCATTGGATACAAACGAGGCAATATACATTAAAATGAATCAAAATAGAACACATATAAAACATTATAAAGCTGCTATAATCCCGACAATCTCTTAACATAAGATGTAAAATGGAAATAAATACATGTAGATGTTTTCACTTTTGGTGGCTGTTTCTAGATGTTTAACGTTTTTAACAAATAAAACATTGTTTTGGACGTTGTATTGTCTTTACAATATAACATTCTGGATTTAACATGATTTAAAGTCATGTTCTTGGTGATTTTATCGCATGCTTTTAGTAGCATGTAGAGATTATTGGATGAATATGATGTTTAGACATATTCCTTTCTAGTAGTTTGAGTTTTAGATGTTTTTGGATGAATATCTTGTTTAAACACTTTCCTTGATGGTATTTTTGCTTGCATATTAGAGGTTCTTGGATGAATAGGTTGTTTGGACATATTCTTGTTGGTATTTTTGCGTTTTAAAAGCTCGTGGTGAATATGCCTTCCATTAATAGTGTCATGAGAAGAAATGCAGCCAGGGTAAAGAAAACTGCCCATAAGCATAAATATCGATTGCATCCATTATAGGTATTTTAATAGGTGGCTTAGTCATTGTTTAGCTATCCTGTTTACCCAATTGTTTCTTCAATTAACTGCATTTATTCAACGCATGCGTTAATTCTTCATAACAATCGGTACAGATACTCTCTTAAGCACAGTAATTCACTGGATGTTATCAAGAACGATGGAATACATTTTCGACTTAGTCGGTTCAAATTCGCGTATTATTTTTTCCATTGCATTCTTCCTTGAATTCTTCTTTTCCATTGCTGTAAAGATTTCAAGATTATTATTTGTGTTATAATACCGGTTATTATTTATCATTTCATTTTAATATGTTTTATTTAAATATCATCAGCAAGCTATCATTCTCTTCATATCCCTTTTTACGATGACTGTAAAAAAAACGATCATACATTACGAACTTACCGGCATAACCAAAATGATTTGCTACCAAATTTTGATCAAATATTTTTCCTGAAACAAATAGTGGGTATGTTACCAGTCTATGCTTTTTTTGTTTCTGACGCCCTGAACCATCCAGCATTAAGCATTTTTCCGAATACAGAGCTGTCTAAGGAAATCTTTCCTCAGATTCGTTTTCCACCAAAGATTGTGTCTTTTAGTTACGCGTTAATACGAAATGTCAATCCTCTAAACAGTGTCTGAGTATTGTGGGTAAACAGTGTTTGAATGATATCATTGTAACTGTGCGTGACGTGTTGCGGGGTTTGTTATGCCGCCACTGCGGTAGGTGTGTTTTGGTTGGGGTGGGGTGCTCTCAGTTTTTTATTTAAATTATCATAGAAGTCACACCCAGGATTTATTTTGTATGAAGTGAAAATAATGATACAGAAAGAGGTATTGAGTACACATTGATGAATTTCAAAGGAATAACAATTTAATACAATTCAATTGTCAAATAATAATAATTTTCCAATCACTCTTCTTCCTCTTGACCAAGTAATAGCCTATTGCATCATTTGATTTATAGTGTGCGATAGCTTTTCCACCTGTCCTTGTTTTCTACTAATTTGTATCTCTCTTATCCAGACAATTCCTTCTCTCCTTCCGACTTCCCTCCAAACTCTTTCTCCTCCTTGAATTCTCTATCGTTAATTTTCCTCCTCGACTACTTTTCCGATTAGTATTCGATTTACAATCGACTTATCCACTAGTCTTTATCTCGTCTCACTCCTAAACACTACGGACTAAACTAAACCGGAAGTCTATCCCCTTAAAGTTTTCTATGAAAACACAAGGACGTTAGTCATCTCGTCTCACACTTACCAATAATCAATTATCAGTTAAAGACTATTACATTGTTCGGTCACGTATTCGTGCACATCGAGATACCCATATTTTCTTGTATGGTAAACAACGTAGTAATTAAAGTACGGTATCAACTACTAAACATACATACATCAATAAATTACATCACATTAAAATATATGTTCTTAATCTCATTATACTGAAGAATATCACAACAATCAAATGCATTTCTGTCCATTACCCTCCAACAATCTGTACACAAATATTTAAATATCCATGTTCTGATATATCATTACATCCATATTAAGACAATTTAACACTGCAACCATTTCCCCAAATTAAATTTAAATTTAACAGTTGCAAAATCTAGAATACCAAATAGCGAATTACAATATTAATTCTGACCGCGAGCTAGCTTTCTAGATAGTTATTTACATAATCATAGCTCAGTTAAACACTACAAAGGTAATTCTACGTATTAGTGATTCTAGTAATGAAGTATACATACGGCACATAATTACAATTACAATGTGAGAATATTCTGCAACAATCGAGCAAATAATTTACTGACTTTTACGAAGCTGTGCGTGTCCCAAACAATTATGAGTGGCTTTCTAATGGTATTGCTTTATATCCTTCCAGCACGATGTTTGGGCAATTACCAAGTAGCTCGAAAATGCTAAATTAAATTCAGATTGAAATGGTGACCACACCCTCTCTTCATTCCGATTGGATATTGATTATACCATGTACTATTCAACTTAGTAGACAATGCCCCTCGGGCTGTCTGTCAACATGGTGAGATTTACGACGCCTAGAAGAGTCCTTTGTTCTTGAACAAAACTTTCAACGTTCACGTGCGACTATTACGACCCAGCAAAGCTTGGTTCAAGTAACCTTAAGAAGACGACCCGCTATAGCCGCCGTGGCTTACATATATACATGGTATCTAACCATTTCTTTGTTTCTCTGACTTACGCAATCACGGGCATGACAACGTGACACTGGCTAGATAGTGTTTGAACGATATCTATGGTATTGTGGCTCAAAAGTGTCTAAATGATATCATTGGTACTGTGGCTAAACAGTCATTTGAGCGATAATATTGGCATTGTGGCTAAACAGTGCCTGAACGGTATAAATGGTATTGTGAGTGAACAGTGTCTGAATTATATCATTGGTACTGTGGTTAAACAGTGTCTGAACGATATAAATGGTATTGTGGGTAGACAGTGTATGAACGATATCATTGGTATGGTGGATAACGAGTGTATGAATGATATCATTCGTACGGTGGATAAAGAGTGTCTGAATGATATCACTAGTATTGTGGGTGAAATGTGTCTGAGTGATATCATTGGTATTTTCATTAAACAGTGTCTAAACTATATCATTGGTACTGAGACTAACAGTGTTCGAACGATATCATTAGTATTTTGGGTAAACAGTGTTTGAACGATATCATTGGTACTGTGGGAAAACAGTGTCTAAACAATATAATTGGTACTGTGGATAAACAGTGTTCGAACGATATCATTGGTATTGGTGGGTAAACAGTGTAGGAGCGATATCAGTAGTACTGGTAGTAAACAGTATCTAAACGTACCATTGGTATTGTGGCTTAACAGTGTCTGAACGATATCATTGATATTCGTGTTAAACAGTATCTTAACGATATCATTGGTATTGTGGCTAAACAGTGAACGATATCTTTAGTATTGTGGTTAAACAGTGTCTGAACGATATCATTTGTATTGGGGGTAAACATTATATAAACGATATCATAGGTATTGGAGATATTGGAGGTAAACAGTATATAAACGATATAATTGGTATTGGGGGTAAACAGTGTCTGAACGATATCATTGGTATTGGTGCTAAACAGTATCTAAACGATGTCATTGGTGTTGTGGCTAAACAGTGTCTGAGTATTGTGGGTAAACATTGCCTGAACGATACCATTGGTATTGTGGCTGACATAAACCGCTCTTGACCTCTGAGATTACGCTCAATATCTTCAGCAATCGTTTTGATTATAAGATAAAGTATAAGGAAAATTTTAAAATGGTATAACATTAATAACAGTGAAATCGTGCAAAGTACACGTCTCCCATATAATGGACACTTATTTATACAGAAAAACTGCTGCTAGTGCCATCTCTTAACTTAACTCTCATGTTTAACCTCTACGTAACAAGCAACCAATGACATTTTTTTTTATCCTTGTGTGTCCATTACTTATAAACTTAAGGTTTAAAATGTAGCGACGTTGTCCGAGTTTTATATGTAGCGATGGGAGGACATTTATATACACCAAATTGTTCGTGGAAAGTAGGAAGGTTGTCAACGTCACTTGGACTGATAGGAGATAAGCAGGTAGGAGCCCATGTATATAAACGAACTCTTTAAACTTAACCTCAGCTGATCAAAATCTTGAACAATGGCGTACTCTGTAAGTAAATTCCTTACATATACAAATGTTTTATTAGTCAATGTAGTTTGCAACGTTGTTAACCTGCTATTAAATCGTTGTTGTATACTGGTGAAACGATTCAAATGGCCAACCCTATACAGTTTTATAGTTCTAAATCATCTCTTCAAACTCACGTTTTCCATACTCTCTCTCTCTCTCTCTCTCTCTCTCTCTCTCTCTCTCTCTCTCTCTCTCTCTCTGATCAAGAATACACGGAAAGATATAGGGGTATTTTGACACCCTACTTAATTTAATGCAAACACGGAATTAATTCCCTTTTGTTGTAGATATTTTGGAAAAGTGTTTACGATGAAATTGGCTTCTAAAGCTGACATTATATTCCTACCGTACAAAAACAAATCAACTTAAAAAACAAACAAAAGCAACAACATTAACGCAGTAAAAATAATTCAGTTCCACGAGCCCGGTATGCTCACAAGTAAACGCCCACCCTAATCATAAAATGGGTTGCTCAATACATTTTCTCTTGCTGTATCATTAGGTACCTACATATATAATGTTTATAGACACGAAGACATGTGTAGTGTTAACAAAAGTGTTCACTAATACGAAACAAGAAACATTAACTCCTTGAAGCTACTAACCGACAGTATAAAGTCTGTTCCTATTTTGGCGATATTTTAAAATTCAATATTGCACTTTCCGTCATCAATTTTACGCACTAAAAATGAAATCACTTTTATTGGATATGTTTTATTAACGAACGAATTTGTCTCGAAATATCTTGTAGTTTATGCAAAAATCTGTCATTAGCTTTCCATATCACAATGTAAATGGCAGCATTAAACAATCACATATATAATGCATTTCTATAGTGACTAACTCTACCTGTTAGGCCGCACTTGGCGATACACTATGTTATGATTTTGCGGTCGGTTGGCCATGCTGTCATATTGATTCTTGTTGTTTGACGGCGCTGTTGCAACCAAAGTGTAACAAGACCTTATCGGTTCCAAAAGGTGATGATGGCAAGGTGAGCTTTCCTCAAGAATAGCACATTCTATATCGCCAGAAAGAATTTTTACCGGTAAATTAATGAAAAAAATAATAATACATTTATGTTCTGGAAAGAGTGAAGCAAGATGAGATTTAAAACGAAATATGTGAAACATTTGCTTCCTATCTGGCAGATGAAGATGCTATTGCAAGTAAAAACTAACACATTTGGGGTCATTTAAAATTTCGTTCAAAACAGATTTGACGAGTCGACACACAAACAGTCCTAAAACGCACACTTATCATATAAACTTTTGTTACTGTTTTTTTTATCAAAGTTAGTTAATCAAACAATATCCTTGTTTGGTAAATGAAGTGAAAATCGTCATTTTCTTTACGTTTACTGCTTGCATCTAAAGCTACAAACATCAATTTTAGGGCACGTATAACAATCAATGGATTACATACAGGTGAATCAGGTTAAACTTACATTAAACTATGATACGATCTTTATATAACTAGAACAAAAACAAAAACAAAACACATCATGGTTTGATACAAGACCATTTAAAGCCAAATATATACATGCACAGATTTTGCAAAGACAGTTAAACTTGATGGCTTGTCTTAATATCTTTTGCATATTTTTAAATAGTAATGTTCTAATTTCATTACAGATCCATGTAACCGTACTATTCTTACTCGTCCGTCTAAGCTCAACAGAAGCCCAGATTGTTTCTGGGGTTGCTGGTTCGGATGGCACAGTTTCTGCCGGAAGTGGGCCTCTTGGTCAAACGAGTGTCGCGGGCTCGAGCGGAAGTGGGTCAGTTGGTCCATTGATTGGTCCTGGTGGTCTCCCCTTCATGGCACCAAACCCGAGTGCAATCCGTCACGTAGGTATAGGATACAACCTCTTGAAGGGAAACCCGGATGGTGAACATTGGTCCACGGGAGGTGAAGACCCTGGAACCCTTCTCACAAAGAAAATATTGTACGTTGATCCCTTAGATCCAGCAAGACAGCTCGTAGTGGAACACCACGATAATTGTCAAACATCCCACGGCTTTCATCTCTTTTACGACATCAAATCATACCAGGACAAACTTTTTAATACGATTCAGACATCAGGTATATAATCTATGGCGAATGTATTGTTTTATTTCATCCATCTTTCAAAAACAAAGATTTTAATGAATGCAATTTAAATAACTGAATACAGAAATAAAGCTGAACAATCATTACGAATATTATTCTCGTCATCGTCGTCGTCATAAGACGATGTTTTAAAACTAAATGTGAAAAAGTCGAAAGGTGAAAGGGTAACTTTCCATCAGATTTAAATGCAACTATTTATATAATGACCTTTCTTGAAATATTTGTGGCCTAGAAATGCTGAAAGAAAAGATCTTAAATTATAAGGCAATTTATATTTAGTCAGAGTTTTACATTATGGTAATATGGGGTAATCTCTCATTTCGCAGAGCCTTTATCTCCAATGCAGTCGTCAGATCTAGGGCACTGTGCTTGAAGCACTAAACATAATATATAATTATCAAATATAATTATCAAATGTCCCACGCGAATCATTAATAAGCTTTGAAAAAAAAGTTTATTATGATTTATAAGAATACCAAAAGTATATTGGCTCGAGTCTTTGGTGATAATTAATATAAGTACATCCTTATCGAATATGAAAGTCTTTCACCGAGGAAACAAAAATGATCCACTGTTAACGTAGAGTGAAACTTTCTTTATTCGTTATTGTCCAAAAATGCTCTCAAGACTAAAGCAGTGCAAAAATCGCTTCTAAGATATAGTTTAACAAATCCCCTTATGGCACAGAGTATACCATAATACATGGATCATTGAGACCTCAGTTTCACAAATTACTGTCATATCTTCAAGACACAACATATTATCTCATTAAAAAAACAAAGCAAGCGAGCCAGTACTTCAAGAGACTATTTTCGTTTCCTTAAACGTCACTTCTCTTTATACTGATAAACTACTTGCTGCACCGTGAAGGGATACAATCATATAAGTAATCATCGAAAACAAGAACTGAACAAGATCCTTCACTCACTTCGTTCTTAAACTTCTGAAGCTTATCTTAACTCATTATTTTTTTTATTCAATGACGAATACTATCTCAAAATCAATGGGACCGCAATGGGTGCAAAAATGCAAATATTTTTATAGGTGGACTGGAGAGTCAATTTTAGTATCTATGGAATTGATATCATACCAGTGCGTACGTTTCATCGATGATATTGACATGAAGTTGCAACATGCAAGAGAAAATCTAGATGATTTCATAACAAAAGCAAACAACTTCCATCCTTCAATAAAACTCACACCATAAATATTCACCTCAAACAAGCGATACCTGAACTTAACATGGTCCGAACAGAACGTGCAAACATATAATGTAATTTATCTCATCAAGTGTAAGGTCTGTGAGATTGAGTTGGTCAGCAAAACTGTAAGGCTAAACTAAATGATAAGTCTTCACAGATCTGACTGGATGACAAAGATTCTGGACAGACGTCCAATAGCAGAATACTACCCCAAGCCACACTTTCAGTGATATAACACTAATTGCAATTGTTCACCCCCACCCCACCCCCAATAGAGTTTGAAACAGGGAAAGAAAACGAATCTTACTGGACGAAAAGAAAATAGATGACCACGTGCAAATGAAATCATCATATTTTACAGCCATCAGAGTTACATTAAAAAATGTATTTTCATTTTGCTCATTAGTCATTGTTCCTATTAAAACAATGAAATATTCGGGATATATTTTACGATTACGCCAATTTGCATTATAAAAAGAGATGGTGATATGGTTCATCCATTTGTAAGGTCGATGTAAATATATACACATAAAACATTTTCAAGCTTTGATTTTAGTAGAAACAGTTATGCAAACTTTTGTAATTTAAGCGCTATTTTGTTTAGTGTTTGTCTTATATCTATTTTGTTGTTGCCTCTGGAGAAAAGACTAATTTTGAATCGACAGATCTCAGGCTAGTGAGAATCTAGTTTCGCATTGTTCCTTGACACCCGCAAAACTTCGATGCATCAAGTGCACTTGAAAGGACTGCTATTCACCATATGGTGTGTGTGTGTGTGTGTGTGTGTGTGTGTGTGTGTGTGTGTGTGTGTGTGTATCTCTATATAATACACTATACTATATAATACACTATATATTGTTTAAATACATATAAGGTTCAGTGGATGCAACACTACGCCCGTATGCCTTCATGCTCAGTTCAGGTAGGTCAAGATTAATCTACAGCATTTCGTGTACAAACTCCTTAGTACAAGGTGATATGGCACTATATTGCTACAGACACACTTGCCGGTTTTCTCAATGTCCTATGTTGTGTCCAATTTTTAGTCGTTTTCCTATACCAACATTAGATGATAACAAGAAGTTTTAAAATAGTACTACAAGGATAGAGTGTTTGCTTGCATATATGTCGTTTGAACAGAGATACTGTAAAAATATAACCTTCTCGCCATACAAGAGCATTCGATTGATATAATAATAATGATGGCTTTGTATAGCGCCTAATCTTTAGAAGCTCTAAGCGCTTTACAACATATATAATGATATGACAACTATACAAAAACACAATGAAATTAGAAAACAAAGAATATGCTGGAAATATTTAAGCTAAGAAACATTATTAGGTCTTTAAGTTTGTTCTTGCAGTGGAAAAAAGTGAGTTTTAAGAGCACTCTTGAAAGATATCAATTTGTCTTTGTGTCTAATTTCAATGGGCAATTCATTCCTCGTTGATGGGCCCTGGTATACAAAAGAACGTTGTCCATATGACTTCGTTTTCATTGTGGGAATGATGTGCATACGATTGTCCGAAGAGGAGCGTAAGTATCTTGCTGGTATGTACACATGGGTGAGGCCAGAAAGGTAAGATGGACTGGAATCCATCAGTGAAACGTAACGCAGAGAACACATTTAGTGTTTAATTCTGGATCGAATGGATAGCCAGTGTGTGGTACAGATCAGTGGGACGGTGTGCTCTGCTCTTGGTAATCTAAAGATAGTCCGAGCAGCTGTGTTTTGAATTTGTTTGAAGTTTCTGGAGTAGATTATGTGAGGAACCAGACATAATTGAGTTACAATAGTCCAGTCTTGAAAGTGCTAATGAACACACAAGTGTTTTAGTGGCATCATCTTAAAGATATGCAATATCAAAATATTGGGCCCCCATCATACATTAAATTTTGACTTATAATGAAAGCATAAAAATATATAGTTCCCACCATACATTACATTTTGACTGTATGCTGCATACCGAAATAAAGTTCTGATCATTCAATAACTTTTGACCTGTATGCAGCATGAACTATGACAGGAAAACAACTGTAAGTTTAATTCCGCTTTCAGTCAGAATATAATTTATGCAAGAACAATACAAATGTATATAAGCACGCATGTATGTATGTTATTTTTTATGGTTTAACGCCATTTTTCAGCACAATATAGGCTATACATGGCTGCCAGTATTAATGGTGGAGGAATAACCCGGAAAACCCCCGGTAAGAACCACCAACCCACAAGAAGCGACTGGAAAGCTTTCTCACATACCGACATTGGCCGAATCTTAGACTCGAACCCACGCAGACAGAGATGAGATGGCAGTGATCCCTAACGGACAGCGCTTTAGACCACTCGGCCACTCGGGACCCCTCATGTATATATGTATGCCATGAGTGATCTTCTGTCTCATGATAAGGCACATCAGCACAAACCTGATTAAATAGTGGCAAGTAAGTTTAGACATCCACAAAAGATATACAAAACAAAGATAAGAGCAAGAAGGGGCTACATTTTTAATATACCTAATCAAACTTTTGATATAAACCACATTTTTTAAATTAAAAATAGTTAGGACCCTCTTAGGTGAAACATTATCACAGGACGCATCCTAGGGAATAAATGTTGCCTCGTGTAGACGCCATTTACGACGCGTAAGAGGATTATTCTTGTTGTTGTGGGCTGTTGCGCCATTTGTCAGCACAATATATGCTATGCATGGCGGCCAGTATAAATTGTGGTGGAACAACCCAGAGAAAACATCGAAAAGAACCACCGACCACAAGAATCTACTAGTAAGCTTTTTCACATACCCACATTGGCTGGATCCGTAAATGTGAGCACTTTAGACCGAAAATCGGTCATTCTGGGCCACTCGAGTAGGAGGGAACACAAGGGTTGTTTTGCATCCACGAAACCTCAGTGGCAGAGCTGGTGGTGCTTATAAATGTGGGTGCCAGAATCTCAGCATGATTGAAGGGTAAAACCAATATGATATCGTTATCTGAAATTGTGCAGGGAAGTTGGAAGGAGAATTAGAGCAGTCACAAATTTTGACTACATATGTTAATGGTGCTACAGATATTATAAATGTATCCCAGTTCGAGTAAGTGTCTCAGACATAAATGTCGACTTATGTCTAAATGGTGCATTTTTTTTACATACTGCATCATTCACTGGAATTTTCTACTCCGTACTCACAAATATATTGCAAATCCCTGCATTTTTTTGTGCTTTGCTGCCATGAACCAGCACGCCGCGCTCTGGAAATTTCTTTGAAGTGACAGGAACAGATGTGCACTGGCATTTACATATTCTGTTTAAGGGGGTTCCCCGTACTAACTCATAACCATTAGGTAGGCTAGTATATAATGGAGACTGATTTATTCAAAGATTATGGAAGTTCCATAAACTCGAAAAAAATTAGTTGACACTTTGAAAAAAAGATAGACGTGGGTTTAAAGCGGGTAGACAAATGTAGTACTATTAAAACTGTCAATACGAATTAAAATTCTTTCCTCACTCATAAATGTTATTACGGGAGGGGAGGGGGCTCTTTTGATTTGATTTTAATAAAATTAAAGTTGGATGTAATTTCAGTTTGTGTTATAAAGATTTTTTGCAAATATGCGATTTGGATGGGCAGTATCCAAACACACACACGAGAGACAGAACCAAATGTTTTGTTGGTTTTTTTTTCACTCACAAGACATTTTAATATACTTACAAAGAAACTTGCATTTTCTATTAATATATACTTCAAGGCCGGAAAAATTTATTATTTTCCAATTGTCTCTCTGCGAATGCGGTTAACGATATAAATATTATTACTACATCAAAAAAGTTAAGAAATTTTACAAATAATTTGGGATAGTATCTTCTGCGAATTTTGTATCATACTGGTAAAGTTTTGGACATTTTATTTTATTGATTTTATTCAAATGTAATGCGTCTTTTGGTAATATATTTGTTTGCATGGAATAATCGGTAGACATTATTGCGGTGGGTGTAGCTTCAGAGAGTGACCGAAACCGACAATTTTGAGAACATAATATATTAATGTGTGAGTGTTTACCCATTATGGCTTGCGTTTAAAGTTTTACTCGTGTATGTGGCCCTAAGAATCAATCAATGTAGTTCGTAAAATTTCGCTTCATCCCTATTTTGGTGGTCGGTGTGTTTAGCAAAGTTATGGTATTGTATACAATTGAGTTTGCGTAAACTATTATTGTTTGTAGTTGCGTTTAAGAATTATGTTGACAGTGAATGATACGCAATATCGAATGAAAATACGTTATGGTAAAATCTGTCAACGCAAATTTGCAAGAAGAAATAGTATGTAAACAAAGTTAACATAATATTTTTAATCTTGTTGTGGTTTGTTGTTAGGATTTTAAAAAAAATAAAAATATCTTTATGACTGGTAACACCCCATTGCTACACAAAATACTTTTACATGTACACATAATGTTTATTTTCTGCGCATAGTGCAAAGGGATGGGAGGGTAGGCGAGAGAAAAATAGAGAAGAAAAAAAAGAAGAAATTTGAATATGGAAAATATATCTTATCTAAGGTCATATATTCTTCCAGTTATAGATTTGATGTAACCACATTGGTTAGGGTATGTGAGAAAATTTGCCAGTAGCTTCTCGTGGGTCAGTGGTTCTTTCCGGGGGTTTCCCCCGGGTTCTTCCTCCACCATTAATACTGGCCGGCATGTATAGCCTATCATGTGCTGAAAAATGGCGTCAAACCCTACAACAACAACAACAACAACCACAGTGGTTTTCCATGCGCGCGCGCGTGTATGTGTGTTATCGTTTATCTATAGACCTGGGGGACAAAAGTGTCCACTATACTGACGTATCGTCGGATTTCGTAAAGATATCAACTAACGGCAAGAAGCTTACTCCAAATAAAATTGAAACTAAAATCGCCAACTAACGCAACTCGGCTGGACACACTAAACTCAACTAGACATTCTTACTAAACGCGCCAACTATCGCAACTCGGCTGGAGAGGCTCACTAAAGTCGGCAACATGTGTAACTCACCTAGACATTCTGGACATATTGATGCTCCTAGTTGGGTCCAGTGTCTAAACTTAGACAGCGCCTGAAAGGAAATATGCCTTATAATGCAGTTGACAACACACGAACAGTTTTCGTCTTAACAACAAATTATAGCCAGCCCAATACATTCCCCCTATTCCCACAAAAAGACACCTTATTTTGATTATTTTTTTTCTTGTCAATAAATTAAAACTATACACGATACAGACACTCACAGATAACGGTAGATGCAAATTTAAGAGCAAAGTCAACAACAAAAGAGCATTAGTTTTTCCATAAATGAAAATAAGCCTGGTTTTTCAACGAACACGTGGTCCATTTTCATATCTCCTGTTGGAGCCTCGTCGTTATTAGACACGCACAAGTGTCCAGGGTATACAGTGCATTACCTATCTTCCAGGTGGACAGACAATATTGTCGGTATTGAATATGCATAATCTAATTCATTTGCCCTTATTCAGGTCATTCAACCTTTATTGTCTGCTTTATCTCGGCCTGTTTGAACTTATCTTTGAGTTGTTTTCTTACTTGATGGAAATTTACTTCGTTATGTTGGATGAAGACTAGGCTTTGTCCCATTTATGTGACAAAATGATAAGATTGGTTTATCCAACACATAAATGCACATCTAGCCACATACATGTATGCACATCCCGATCCTGAAGTAATTTAGGGAACAAACGGTGCCAGGTTTTTCCTTTTAAAAAAAATGAACATTTCCACGTTTCCTCTAATTTGGCGGCAGATTAATTGTAGTATTAAGACAGATAATCAAAGTCGTAGAGAGCGATCACGGGCCTTAAGCTAAGAAACACCAGAGCCTCTCCTAGTTCCTGTTCAAACAACATTTTTCTTTATAAAATGAAAAAGTGTTCTTCGGTCCGGCCCCCTTAACGGGCCCGAGTTCTGTCGATATATCCCCGGTGGCTTGTCTCCACCCCCCCCCCATTCTTTATTTTGTTGGCCCTACAGATAACTAATAAAACTAGGATGGCTACCTGGATAAAAGGGTGAAGGGTGGGTGGACGGCGGAGATATGTCGGGTACTAAGACTAAGGGCCGCTTGGGCGACGATGAAAGCCCCAATGGGTTTTAGTGCCCCATGACTTCTGGCGTCTGTGGTTTTGGCAACCCGACTCCGCTGGTGCCCGGGTCCTCCACGCTCTCCCTACCCGTTAGTAAGCTAGTGGAAACGATGGGCATACCGTATTAAAGAAGTAATTTGGGGAGAGAGTTTTATTATATGATTAATCACGAATGTTGTGAATGTTTTCAAAAACATTGAACCATATATTACCTTTATATTTTTTTATAACTAATGACAAATATACAAGAAACAAGAGTATACGTAATTCATTGCTCACGTGTTTGAGATGTGTGAAAAATACTACATGGTAAATTCTGCACGTAAAGAAAGTTTTGTTCGGACGTGTAATTGGGGTAGCGGGAATTGCATGGGTTTCACTACACACATGGTGGATTGGTTGCATGTACGCAGTTAATATTGAACATTAGGCAAGTAAATCCGGCAGTTAGCAATATTGAAGACTTAAAAGGAGATACTATATAGGGTATTGTATATAATCAAAAGTTACCTCTATTCGACAAAACAAACAAAATCCATGGAGGAAGGGTTGCATGGGTTTCACTGCAAACATGGTGGATGGATTTCCCTGCAACCATGGTGGATAGGTTGCATGGGTTTCACTACACACATGGATGATGGGTTGCATGGGTTTCACTGCACACATGGTGGAAGGGTAGCATGAGTTTCACTGCAAACATGAAGGATGGGTTGCATGGGTTTCACTGCACACATGGAGGATGGGTTGAATGGGTTTCACTGCAAACATGGCGGATGGGTTGAATGGGTTTCACTGCACACATGGAGGATGGGTTGAATGGGTTTCACTGCAAACATGGCGGATGGGTTTAGACCTCCATATCATTATAAACCAAAACTACATAATATTTCTTAATCTCTCCGTGATTCAAATGCACTTAAGACTGTTCTTGTGATATTTCATTAGTTACTAGTGTACAGTACTAAAATCTTAGATACAGACTGTATCAACAGCTAAGTTATGCATAAGAAAGAAAAACGAGCTATACATCATTAAAAAGTATACCATAACCATCCACCAATTTTGCATTCCTTTGTCAACACCTGATCTCAAGTGCGAGTTCTCTAACGTTTCTCTTGCAGGGTAATTTTTGCAAATATACAGCTCCTTTACCGTGCAACGTTGAAACAACTCGTTAAGAGAGGCAACTCTGAGTAACATTGCGAGATGGCTAGTAAAGCAATAGTTATAGAACTTGTTTCATAAACATCTCTAGTCTTAACCATCATTATGCTGGGTATTTAAGGTAAGAAGTGGTAATTAGAAGGCATGCATATATCACGATACATGACATAATTATGAATGACTATATATATATATATATATATATATATATATATATATATATATATATATATATATATATATATATATATATATATATATATATATATATATATATATATATACATATATACACACACACACACATATATATATATATATATATATATATATATATATATATATATATATATATATATATATATATATATATATATATATATATATATATATATAAACAAGCCTATATATGTAATTATTAGGTCATAAGCATGCCTATATATGTCTTAATCATGTATTATTAGGTCACAAGCATGCCTATATATGTCATAATCATGCATTATTAGGCCACAGGCATGCCTATATATTTCATAAACATGCATTTCTAGGTTACAAGCATGTTTATATATGTCATAAACATGCATTCTTAGGTTACAAGCATGCATATATGTCATAAACATGCGTTATTAGGTCACAAGCATGTCATTAATATGCATTATTAGGCCAAAAGTATGTCTATATGTCATAAACGTGCATGTTTATGTCACAAGCATGCCTATATATGTCATAAACATGCATTATTAGGTCACAAGCATGCTTTTATGTTCAAAAAAATCCTATCAATGTAATAAGAATGACTATATATGTCAAGATATGCTTTTATATGTCATAATCATTCATATGTGTCAGATGCATGCTTTTATAGGTCATAAGCATGTATTTATGTCATGTGTATGCTTTTATAGGTCATAAGCATGTATTTGTCATCTGCATGATCTGCATGCTTTTATATAGTTCATAACCATGCATTTTTACGTCATAAGCATACATTCATTATGTTTAGAACTACAAAGCTAGCACATCATTGAGAAACATTCCTTTTTTAAAATGTGTTTGTACCTACCAAGACATAATTTGTATCTTCATACAGTGGTGTTTTTAAGTATCAACATCAGCCACTCAAGTAGATAAATCACGCAGAATCTTGCCCACGCTGTCACTAATTTTATAAATAAGTTATAGGTTAGGTTGTTTAGAGAGAAAAAAAAATATTGAACACTAGATGGTAAAACTTATTATTCTGTATCGTTGTGTCCATAGCAAATAGAGGTATGTTGATATATATGGGACATACATATTTTATTACAATAAACGCTACCATCTGATATGTATGGGACATACATATTTTATTACAATAAATACTACCATCTGATATGTATGGGACACACATATTTTATTACAATAAACGCTACCATCTGATATGCATAGGACATGCATATTTTATTACAATAAACGCTACCATCTGATATGTATGGGGCATACATATTTTATTACAATAAACGCTACCATCTGATATGTATGGGACACACATATTTTATTACAATAAACGCTACCATCTGATATGCATAGGACATGCATATTTTATTACAATAAACGCTACCATCTGATATGTATGGGGCATACATATTTTATTACAATAAACGCTACCATCTGATATGTATGGGACATACATATTTTATTACAATAAACGCTACCATCTGATATGTATGGGACATACATATTTTATTACAATAAATGCTACCATCGAGTCGCCTGGTTCCTGCTACTTTGTCGAAGAAAAAACCAAACAAACACTATAGTGCCTAGTTTACTCAGAAGGTTAAAGTAGGCAGTAATCTATGTGTATTACCATGTTGTTGCACCAAGCTGTAAGAGTTGTTGCAGAGCACCTTAATCCGATCTACACACAACGACTCTTTAGGCCAATCATATTCAATTAAACAACAGAACCGTCGAGTACCTAAGCCACTTATATTTTTTAAAATAGAAAATACCCTCGACTTCCTTAACCATTTTGATATGTTAGCCCTGAGCTACTTGGAATTAAAATAGTACGATCTTCAACCATGCACAATAAATGATGACACTAAAAACATTACATCTACTATAGCACATCTGGTTAGGAAGCACGCTGAACAGCATATCAGCATACTGAAAATACATGAAACATTATGTACAACACAAAAAATGGCAGAAAAATAACATTTTGTAGAAACCTGATAGAAATCATTCATTGGATTAAACCAACGCTCCTGTCGTCAGGTTATCATGAGATATGTATTTGCTTATTGGTTGGGATGGGAGTAAAGCATGGATATATCTGATTGTGTTACAAAACAACATCAAAAGTCATCAAAAGGTGTACTTATCGATTTCAAATATCAAAAACTAGATATCATGCAATATTCTTTAAAACATTCAGGTTTACAAAAAATGCGTTTAGCATCGACTTAAGCAGCATCAGTTCAAGCTGAAAGGCGATCTCTCCAATGAAATACGAAGAATTACATATTTGATGTAGGTACATATACAAATTTGTATCCGGTTAAATTTGCAGCCAAATTGTCATGGATGTCTTCAATACTAAGTCTGGCCAACGAAAGTAAATGTAAAAAGGGAGATGGCATACACGTTCTTCATTTAAACAAATAGACGATGCAAATGCACAGTTTGAAGAGAGAAAAAGAGTTTTATAGCTGGAAAGTTATGAATTGTTTGGAAATGGAAAACACAGCAAACGTTTTTTACTTAAATAAAAGCCACCTGTTCTGTAAAGGTGTTTCACAAGACTCAATATTAGAACCATCGACGTAACAAACTGAAACCATAAAATGGGTCTTTTCTTCACTAAAAGTTAATTCAGGGATACAGTAGTACTCATCACGTGTCAACGCTCATCCCTAGCAACCAACCATGTTGTGTAATCACTGTAGAAAATCTAAACATCAACGTATGTCACTGAGTAAATCTGCCTTTCAGAAGGAAGCATTAAAAGTGACGCCACGTGACGCATTAAAAAGCTATGGTATTTCATATAAAGAAAAAGTGTCCTATTGAGTATATACATCTTCGGGTTCTATACGATGAGCGTGCAGTAGTTTCTAACCGTAATTATTCTGTTACAGCGTGAGATGGGATTTTAGCCGATAAAAAATATATATATCTAAGTTTTTAACTGAATTTCTGACTTATGGGGATTTCTTTGAAAGTATAAAATTGAATTGCGATCGAAATGAGTTTTGGTATTTGAAGCTGAGAGGTTTTGGTGTACAGGTGGGGGGGGGGAATGATTATACAAAAGAGAGTGTTTCGGTGTATGGGTGTTTTGGTTCTGGGGAGTTTCACTGTTTATTATTGATGCTTTGGGCAAAATTAAAATTGTTGTAATTTGTTGTACAAGTACGCAAAGTGTCCACCTTAGTGCCGATTCCGAACCAGCTGTAATGGAGTAATAAACAAATTGTTTTGGGATTATCATTTATTGTTGAAGATCGAATTTTTTAAACTAACAAGCGGATCGGAACTCAATTATCAATATGTTCAAAGGACTTCGGTCATTATTGATTAACGAAATAATTAGTGGTTCCGGCACTAGATGATATGCCTATTGAAACCTAATATTTTTGGCCTAAAAATGTTGCCGTAACACTATGCGAGAAAGTAAAAATAGAACAACAAATGCATTCGACACGTAGTATTTAAAATACTCTTTTATCAACACCAATGTATCAATTTGTTTTCTCAAAAAGGATGCTGGCGTACCTCAGATTCATCTGATATTTTCTACTCACTTATATTCTGCAATTGTGTCTAATTTTTTTCCCCATCTTAGAAGTTAAATCTTCATTTTAATTTGTTCCTTTTTGTGACCCTTGAAATGAAATTCACAATTTAAATCTATACCAAACTACTTTTCTACCCCATTTCACCATGTTGACCTCGTTGATTTTGTATTTCATATCAAAACTTAACTGTCGTTTTCCCTACTTTATGACCCCGTTTCCTGCCCAATATCATCCTTCATACATTTATCCAACGCAATTAATATGCATAAATTTAACTGTCTAGCCCGATGTACACAGACCCTTTTTATAGCGTCTTCTCATGGGTCAAAATTAGCTTCATTCCACGTCTGATTTATTTTAGGTTACCAGGCCCTGAAGACGCAGACTAGTCAGCATCATTACATTTTCCAGGACGCTGCCACCATCTGCAATATGGGACATTCTCGATATGCGACAAACCTCGCGGCAGCTGACCACTTCCCGATAACACGAGAGTTCGCTGCATCCGTTTGCTCTCTTCCGACGGACTTAGACGAAACGAAATATATGGCATTCCTGGATGAATGGGGAACGGTAACTCGTGTTTCTAGCCTTGTATGCAGTATAATTACCATTCGTCCATTTAATTTAAAAAGCACTTAAAATCTTTTTATCTGTTTTAAAAATATTTAGTTAAGAGTTATACATGAAGAAAAAATTATATAAATAATTGAATCCAACTCGAAATTTAAAAAAATACATCCTTTCATGACGACTTGGTTAATTGGGACTCTAGGTTATCATTGCTTTTTAACGAAATAATTAGTGATTCCGGCACTTGAGGATATTCTTTTTGTAACCAAATATATGTGGCCTAAAACGTTTGGCTTAACAGTGTGTGAACTAGCAACAGCTTGTACATTTTTTAAATTGCTATAGATATTCTTTTCATTGTTTGGGAACGCATATTTCCTTAAGGCTTTTATCTGATAATATAATGTTGCAGCATAAAATTGCGAAACGTAGAGAAACTTCAAGTCATTAGAATTCGCATGACTTTCGCGTGAATACTAAGCTCAAGCTTTACTGTGGCAATGGTAAATTACAGTATTTTAATGATGTACATGCTGCTTAACAAACATGAATGTTATAATTATACAAATTAGAGTCTAAGATTGCATTGAAATTGAAAGATTGTAAGAACTTTGTTTCTCATCTTTAGCATATTATTACCGACGCAAGCATTGGGAAAAAGTTAACCAACCGTTTTATAGGGCGACGTCTAGACCTATTCAACTTCGTCGTTCAAAATGTAAGTACGTTAAGTGGAGAGAGGGGTGATGGGTAATGGCGAGAGTAACCGTAAGAAAATTATATTCACCTCATTGAATCTCCTTTAGCGGAAAAAATAAAATGTCGATTTTTTTCCAGAAATCTTTAAACAAACAGAAATTGACAATATTCGTGCGGTCATGTTTAAATGATGACCTATAACACTTTGAACAAAATGACAAAAGATAGATAAGTACCTATATCTATATTAATAGATAAGTACCTACCAAAATAACATCATCATAGTTATGTAAAACAAAATTTTGATCTCAATTTTCCCATTACATAGTTCTAACATAAGCCGTACTGTTTATGCATGCTTGCTCGTGCGTGATATTACAATATTGTCTTACAGTATTAATTCTTCCCTGGCACGAGACTAATCTAGATTGATTATAAGATTGGAACGAGTTGGGGTGCATAATCAAGGAGGAACACATGACCATTGTACAGTCGTGCTGTAGAGTTATGCTTTTACGTACAAGTCCTTCATGCTCATGTCTAAATTCCATAGAACTGGATTAAAAAAATGACTCTAATTCATAATTTCTGGTCTTTTTCAACTTCAGCTTACAACCTTTATATTGGTTGCTAAAAGGAGATGGAATTTTCATTTTGTTGCAGTGTGCGTGAGCTAATAGCTTTAGAGTGGATTTCTAGATAGATAATGTCCAGTCTCCAAGGATATTAAAATACCTCGGGCAGATCCGGTCACCCGGGGTAAATCCGTTCTCCGTTGATATTGGAGTACCCCGGGTAGGTCTAGTCACCAGGGCTATTGAAATGTCCAGTCTCCACGGATATTGAAATACCTGGGGTAGATCCAGTCTCCGGAGATATTGAAATATATGGTGTAAGGACAAAGTGCATAGTTGACTTTAGAGGCTGACCCAAATTCGGTTTCGGTTTCGGTATCGGCGCCGAAAGTTGGCAAATGACCACTTTTGGCATAGTTTCGGATTCGGCCGAAGCCAAAAAGTTAGTTTTCGGTTTGCTTTCGGTTTCGGCCGAAACTGATATTGACTTTCGGTCATCATCGGAAGATCTATTTTAACTTTCAGAATGCAACGCTAGTGCTGCGTCTATTACTCTTTTTGTCGGCCGGTCAGTCGGCGCTAGGCAATTTGACATTTAGCGAAGTTCCCTTAATGCAGGCTCTGAATGATTACTTCTGTATTCGTTTTTAATTAGTGTGGCATTGCATCATGACCCAGGCATGTTTAATAAATCTTGTGTTCGCCAACTTCGGTTTATCTTTCGGTTTCGGTTTCGGTTTCGGCCGAAGGTGTAGGTAAACTTTCGGTTTCGGCCGAAAGTCAATTTTTAACTTTCGGTCTGGTTTCGTTTTCGGCCGAAACCAGAAATTTAGTTTCGGTCGGCCTCTAGTTGACTTGGTCCTTTCATGCCACGATAGTATATGTTGGGATGTGTTCCAGTTGGTAACTAATGCTTACTGCATTTGATTGGTCATGTCATGCCGACCAATATTTACATACTGCATGGAGTAACTGCGAACAATATTTGAGGTTATGTCACATGAGTCACTGGGGCTTCGAGTGGTCTAAAGCGCTCGCCGTTACGGATCACTGCCATCTCACCTCTGTATGCGTGGGTTCGAGTTACAGATTCGACCAATGTGGGTATGTGAGAAAGCTTGCCAGTAGCTTCTCGTGGGTCGGTGGTTCTTTTCTGAGGTACTTCTAGGGTTCTTCCTCCCCCATTAATACTGGCCGCCATGTATAGCCTATAGTGTGCTTAAATTGGCGCTAAACCCTACAACACGAACATGTGTCACTCCTAATAGATTAGGGAGAAACCTGATGGACAGTTGTGGTTTCATAAATAACTTTGTTTTGTCACGTGATGAAGCGTGCGTATATATGGTCATATAGACAATATTGATTCCCTGTATTTCCCACTGTCTACACGTAAAGTTTTGCACGTGTCACGAATTTTCCGCCGGTAGTTTTATACTATTGGGATGTTCTTTCGAATTAGTTTCGTATCATTTTAGGTCACTGATGATATTTCAATCGGTGGTCCGCTTGAAGGATACAGCGCTTCTTACGTCATCGACATAAACTCGTTTCAATATCGCTACGAGTATAAGTACATTCTAGGGGTTTTCGAGGACTTGCTGACAATTGGGGACATGTATACCAATGATGTCATTGCCAAGACTTTGGTTACCATAGATTTGGCCTTGAACAGCGAATATTGGCAGGGACTGCCATTCCTTATCTCTCAAGGTGTATGTAACTCCGACGCCAGCGGCAAGTTGACGACATGGCAGAACAACATCATCCAGGCTCTCAAAACCTACCCAAGCTTCAAGGGACTTACACCACCGCCAGGTATAATCCGAGATAAGCATGGGAAATGCTTTTTAATTTAATATATGTGTCAAAATTTTAAAACTACTAGTAGATTAAAAGCTATCCTCCATTTATAAATTCAAAACAAATGAGAAAAAAATTAGCGTTTTATTATGTAATTGCAGTGCAAAGTTAGTAACTGATTAAATAGTCAAATCTAAGCAAATGTAGTCACACGAGTTATTAACTGATTTATGAATTAAGTAATCGATTGGTTGATAAAGAGACAAATGCCAGTAATTGAATGCTGTTATACAAAGTTTTGAGTCAGTGCTGCAATTGGAATAGCATTGATCGATAGTTTGGCTGATTACCCATTGTAAGGCTTGCATATGATTTATTCTACATGAACGTAATTGCCTAATAAATTGATTCTCTAGTTCGTTGGCATATTGATAATTGCATGAATGCACTAAAGAGCTAACACATGATTACAAAAATGAGTAGATAGATGGATGTATTTAAATAATATACAGTGATCGAGGGAATGTAGATAAATTTGGGATCACGGATAACTAGGTTTGCTACAGATTGTGGGTACTTAAACCACACTTGAATATTTAAATAAAAACTGTATGTGAGTGTACACGTGCAGTATGCATTATGTCATCTAAAATGTCCAGCATCATTTTTAACCATGTCCCATTTCCACCCAAGATTCCAAACTAGCCATGCCTTTAACATGGCCCTACGGGACCTATGCTCTTCCAAAACCGACATCTGGCTGTCCTAAGGGCTGGGTGGAGGGAACAAGAATCCAGTTGCAGTCCTCCTCACACGGTGCAAAGCCTGCGCCGTCTCGTCATCTAGCAGGTTAGTGGTATAGTTCTGGCAGTGCAAGGGATACACTATTATGCACATGTGAATACGAGAATTCAGATGAAGACAGTCTCCATTCCTATTAAAAGACGCAAAATTGGATTGGATATTATTGATCTCAGATCAGAATGTCTAAGTGTGATGTGGTATTTACTGTTCGAAAACTCGGTACCTTTGTTAAAGCAGTCTTTTAAAAAAAATCAGGTATGCCAAAAAATGTGTAACGACGAGTTTCCTTCCAAAAAAATGTAGTGTTCTCTGATGCATTGTGTGTTATTTGCGAACGATAGTATAGCCGACTTCTGATCTCTTAAGGTGTATAGGTTAGTCATGTATAAACACGAACTATTTAGTTTTATGTATGTTTAATTAAGTAAGGCGCTAATATACCTCGAATAACAGACTATCATAATGGAGATTAGAAACATTTCAAACATCACCAATGGATCCTTTGAATAGACTTGGCACTTTTATGAATGCATATAATATTCTTTACACGCATATGTAATACAATGGATATATATGACTTGGCATTCCAATCTAATAGAATGTTTAGAATAGACTTGGCACTCGTATGTAATACAAACAATGTTTAGAATAGACTTGGCACTCGTATGTTATATAATGTTTAAGATAGACTTTGCACTCGTATGTAATACAGTGTTTAAGATAGACTTGGCACTCGTATGTAATACAGTGTATAGGAAAGAATCGGCACTCGTAATACAATGTATAGGAAAGACTTGGCACTCGTATGTTATATAATGTTTAAGATAGACTTGGCACTCGTATGTAATACAATGTTTAAGATAGACTTGGCACTCGTATGTAATACAGTGTTTAAGATAGACTTGGCACTCGTATGTAATACAGTGTATAGGAAAGACTCGGCACTCGTATGTAATACAATGTTTAAGATAGACTTTGCACTCGTATGTAATACAATGTATAGGAAAGAATCGGCACTCGTAATACAATGTATAGGAAAGACTTGGCACTCGTATGTTATACAATGTTTAAGATAGACTTGGCACTCGTATGTAATACAGTGTATAGGAAAGACTCGGCACTCGTATGTTATACAATGTTTAAGATAGACTTGGCCCTCGTATGTAATACAATGTATAGGAAAGAATCGGCACTCGTAATACAATGTATAGGAAAGACTTGGCACTCGTATGTTATACAATGTTTAAGATAGACTTGGCACTCGTATGTAATACAGTGTATAGGAAAGACTCGGCACTCGTATGTTATACAATGTTTAAGATAGACTTGGCCCTCGTATGTAATACAATGTATAGGAAAGAATCGGCACTCGTAATACAATGTATAGGAAAGACTCGGCACTCGTATGTTATAAAATGTTTAAGATAGACTTGACACTCGTATGTAATACAGTGTATAGGAAAGACTCGGCACCCGTATGTAATACAATGTTAAAGATAGACTTTGCACTCGTATGTAATACAATGTTAAAGATAGACTTTGCACTCGTATGTTATACAATGTTTAAGATAGACTTTGCACTCGTATGTTATACAATGTATAAGAAAGAATCGGCATTCGTATGTTATACAATGTTAAAGATAGACTTTGCACTCGTACCTAATACAATGTATAGGATAGACTTGGCACTCGTGTGCAATACAATGCAAAGGGTAGATCAGGCACTTGTATGCAAAATAATTGTACAAACAAACAAGGTGGTCCTTCGTCTGAAAGAAATAATAGTACATAAAAAAACGTTAATTTTAAATTACATGTTTGATGTATCATTTTCTTCTTGGAATTCGTGTAAGTCAAGACAATGTAACGAATGTTTATTTCTAAGCGTTATTGCGTGTTATTCAATGCAGTATTTAGCGTATTTCTAAGTGCTATAACGTGTAATTCAATGCAATATACATAACATTTCAAAGCGTTATTGCATGCTATTGGATGCAATATATACAGCACTTCTAAAAAGAGATTTTAAACAAAATATTAATTATATCAATTTTGAATCTGACAGGAACATTTACTCAAAACAGTTACACGCTTGGTTTCTGTGTGAAAGAAGACCCTAGTCCTACCGACCATGGCATTCTCTGGCCCCAAGGAGACTATTGCATTTTAAAGTCCGGAACTTGTCCCCCGGGTAACTATAATCTCTCTTTCTGTCTGTCTCTGTCTCTCTCTCTCTCTCTCTCTCTCTCTCTCTCTGTTTGTCTCTGTCTCTGTCTCTCTCTCTCTCTCTCTCTGTGCCATAAATAATTGCATCTCTTTGACAATACACGCATAAAAGCTACAACTACTCTTGCGCTTTGTTCACCTTCATGTTTTTACTTACTTTACTGCCATGTACACTTTCCTATCTCCCTGCGTACCTACTTATCTGACATTCCTATCAACCTGGCAATATGTACAGTGAAGAGAATATTGTTTTACTTCTATGCTGCTTTTGTGTACTGTGACTGACATTTCTTTACATGCACTATTTATAGAAGACGGCCGATGAAATGGTTCATCCCATGTCCTCGAACAATGAATCTAAATTATTCCAAAATATACTGTCTTTATCTGGTATATAGTAATGAAAAAGAATTTACCATATCAGATATTACTAGTTTATAAATGTACAGTTAACGAATGACAAAATGTATGAAATGAAAAAAGTAGGTCATGGGCTCGTCATTTTCCAATTTGTATTTGAAGTCCAAGAAGCGAAAATGACCATACGAACTTAGCAATGTTTTGGAGCTAGCAATCTTTTCACACATGTACATCTGAAGTACTGCCAAATTGTAAACTCTATAATCCAAAATTACATCAATCAATCATTTGCACAAATAAATATAATTAATAGTTATTTTAAGTATTCCTAAAGTATACGAGGGAGGTTTAAAAAAAAACATATGAGTAGTGGTGAAAACCTGAGAAATTCTGATTAAATAATCAAACTCTGTGCAAAGTGCGAAACTGTAGAGTGTGACCTTAACCCAGCACTAAACATAAGTGAAATTACTTTTCTCTTTTTTATATCATAATGTACGACTTTCTCAATACAATGGTATATGAAGATTCGAGTTAAAACAATAATAAGCTTATTCTGCCCATTTTGCTTCATGAATTATAAATTATTTAAAACCAATGCAATGTTTTAAACTGTATAGCGGAACCCAGGTCAGTTCAATATGCTAAAACGTATTCATGTGATAAGGTTTCATAAGTCAAGTCTTTTGTTTTAAATCTCTCACATAAAAACACCATTCCTCTTAAAATAGCATAACTGACTAATATCTATTATTTAATTTATTGGACGAGGAAAACACCGCTTCCAGTGAAGAAGATATTTAATTGATGAGCGAAGTATTGAATATTTTCTATGCCCATTGAAGATTTTACAGAAGGATGGATCCAGTTTGACGACGCAGGCGCTGGAACTAACACAGGCGTAGTACCCGATGGCATTTACGATGACGACACGAGAACGTCTTATTGTTGCAGGTATTAGTTTTTAAATTCCGTAATCTTTTTAAAACGGTCTTTTAACATTTGCATAACTTTTCTGATTTCGCTATTTGTATTGCTGAAAGCTGATCTTGATCCTCAGAAGAAGGGACAATGCTAACATTTGTCTATCTGTAATTGTTTCTTTCATGGCCCATGTATACCAGTTCGAGGAGGACGATTTTCCTTAATGTTAAAGAAGTTTTCAATGTTCAGATTTGTTATCTCTGCATAAACCGTATTTAATTATTTGTCAGCTTACGGATTATCAAAGTTTTTTTTGTCAGATTATCAAGATAGAAGTCGAATTTAAATCGTCACATAATTCACTCCATCCTTAAACCTTGAAATGAGTTGGATTAATTTCTTTTTCCTCACAGTGATGTACCATCAAAACACATATAGTTGTTATAAGACCGTTGAATTACATGTTATTACACTAGTCTACATTCGAGCGGATACTCTATAATTTTAGTCGACTAAAATTTACTTCGATAGAAAATAAGCATAGTAAATGTGCATGCATAAGGTATTGTATATTTTTATGAGTAGTAAATCGTCTGGTCTTTACACATAAGTTCACTTTACTGCATGTGCATGCATAAGGTATTGTATATTTTTATGAGTAGTAAATCGTCTGGTCTTTACACATCAGTTCACTTTACTGCATACAATCATGAAAAAGCGTATGTGTGTGATTTTGGAATTTTAACGTAGCTTTAACAATTTTCAGCCTTATTGCTAAGATAGTCTGCATTGTGGCAGGTTGTACTTGGGCATCAGGCTGCAGACATGTAGCATCATGTACCTACCAGTCACATTATCCTGACCTCAGGCAGACCAGCCCAAACTCTAACCTCGTAATGCTGAACACCGGACTAGGCAGTTGCTAGTACAATTTTTATGAGTCTTTGGTATGACACAGTCGGGGTTCGAACCAATTAGGCCACAGGAGCGGTCCATGCAAGAATTATGAAATAGCTATAAATGACAGGTGCACATTTAAGTTCATTGCAGAACAAACTACAAACTAATACTAATTTAATATATACATGGAATAATACAACGCTTTGTGATGCTACATTTGTTGTGAATTTAATTTTTTTCTGAAGGTATATATTTATAACGGCACTGGCAATAAAATTAGTGACTGAATGACAGCCACTACCTTCACCAACTTTCAATCGTATTTCCAAGAAATAGAAGCCTAAGCATATGTAGAAACAAATTAAGAGTACGAATGAAAAATGTCTTACTATAGCCTAGGCCGATAAACCAACCGCCTCTCACCTGTGATGATGTTGATTTTCGGGTTAGGGGCTGATATCACCTATTCATTCAAAGATGCAATTATTTGCAGAAACTTTCTCTCGACATATTGGTGTAAATTATATTCACTTACCGGCATTCCTCGCGTGTGTGGAGCTATCCTTTTCTGAAGGTTTTTTTTAATAACATGTATCTTATATTTCCGGAGCAAATTCTATGGTTGCTGACTTGTAAATCCACTTGAAATAGCACAAATATATATCTCCTGTGGCCATTTTGAATTTCGCGTTAGATATGGCTTTTACCAATTATCGTATTGTGTCTAAAGTGTAGGAAGGATTGTTCCAGATTTGGATGCAGCACAATTGCACATTTTAACGAACAGGTGAGATCATACCCACATATCGTCCATCAGCATAAACACAAATTTATGGTGTTGATTTATCGTACTAAATCCAGCCTTTTTGTCAGCTGAAACTGTGTATTACATTTAATTCATATGTAGCCCAGTGCTGTGTTGTTGTTCATCTGTCGATTCGACGAGGACCTCACTAGTCATTCAAGGGTTTGAGAGGCTGGTTCTGTTCTGTGTGTGCGCAGGTAGCTGATGAGGCCAACCCTTGCACGGAATGTTCGTTTGCATTAGGGACAGGGAATGAGTGAGACATTTCCATGAGGGATGATGACACGTGCTTTTCTGGCTTGCCTCTTCAGCTCTGCATATGCTTTCCTGCTAGAGTCGCACTACTTGGAGCCTTTGTACACAGATGAAGTGACTCGATCGCTTGCCGTTTGCTTCCAGGAATCAGGGTTTATAGTGAATGCTTTCAATGCAGCTTTCTGATTGTCTCTGACCTCCGTGAGATCGCTGTCTTTGCTGTAGCTCGCCATAGAAGAGTGTCTTTGGCAGCCGGTGGTCTGGAATGCGTACAGCATATCAAGTCCAACGTATCTGATACTGCATCAGGATGGTGTGGATGCTAGTGAGACCTGCATGGAGGAGTACCTCAGTGTCTAGAACCTTGTCCACTTGATGTTGAGGATTTGCCTGAAACTGGTGGTGTGAACGTTTTTCAGCTTACTGGCGTGGTGTTGGTACACCGTCTACATTTCGCATGCGTGTGGGGAGCACAATTGACCTGTATACCTTTAGTTTGGCCTGGATGCTGATGCCTGTTCTATTCCAGACGTTAGTATACAATCTGTCGAACGTTGCGGTGGCGCTGGCAATATGAAGGTTCATCTCGTGGTCAATAGTTACGCTCTGTGACAGTGTTCTGCCAAGGTAGGTGAACGGTTCACTACGTTGAGTCTTTGGCCGTTGATAGTGATGCTGGTCTCAACATAAGGCTTTACATGGGCTGATGCAGGACTTCAATATTATTGATGGTGAGACCAAAGCTTGTGCATGAGCTGGAGAACTTGTCAACGCTGCACTTCGGCTTCTGGGCCAGCATTGAGGGAGGATTCGTCATCAAATAAGAATTCCCTTATGGTGTCTGTCATAACCTTGGTTTTCGTTTGAAGCCTACTGGGATTGAATAATTTTCCATCTGCCGGTTCTAACCTCTCCGTCTCTGAGAGCATTAGTCGACATGACAGAGAACAATAGACTGAACAGTATCGGTGCCAAAACACAACACTGCATGACGCCATTTGTTATTGGGAATGGCTCAGATGTCTATATTGTCCTGGACTCGTGCCATCGTGGAAATGCTACACCAGTGATATAACTTTTCATGGGTATCCGTACTTGGCCATTACCTTCCACAAGCCTTATCTGCTGACTGTATCAAAGGCATTTGTCAAGTCGACATAGAAGGAGAAACGGTCGGTGTTTTGCTCTTGACATTTCTCTTGTAGAACCCTCGCAGCAAACACCATGTCGATGGTCCCGCGTTCTTTTCGGAATCCACACTGGCTTTCTGGCAGTAGTCACTGGTCAAGGTGTGTGGTGAGGCTGTTCAGTAGGATTATGGCGAGTATTTTTCCTGCAATTGAGAGTAAGGATATACGATGGTGGTTGTCGCAGGCCTTGTGGTTCCCTTTGCGCTTATACAGGTGGATTATAGAAGCGTCTTTGAATTCCTGGAATTCGTCTCTTGCTGCCACATCAGTGAAAACAATTTCTAGAGCCTTTCTATCAGGATTGTGCCCCTTTCCTTGTAGATTTCAGCTACGATAGAGTCTGAACCAGGTGAATTGCCACTGGAGAACAGACGTATCGTTTTCTGTGTCTCCAGCAAGGTTGGAGGGTCATCCCGTGCTTCGTTGATGGGTAATTGGATGAAACGCCTGATGGATTCGTCATTGATGGTTGAAGGGCGATTCAGGACTCTGTCAAAGTGTTCAGCCCATCGTTGAAGAATCCTCTCTTTGGTAGTAATTAGCATGTTCTCGTCTGCGCCAACAATGGGCGGGTAAGAATGATCCAGAGGATGTTGGTCCATACACTTCTTTCTGGGCATTGAAGACGTTTTTCATGTCATGCTGGTCTGCGAAGCACTAGATCTCATCAGCTTTGTTGCTCCGCTATGTGTCTTGCATCTGGCGACGCTTCCGCTGTACAACTCTGCGTATGTTGTTGTACGCATATTTCCTAGAGGTGGAATTGGGGTCTTGAGGTAGGTTTGAAGGAGACGGTGGTTCTCTTTCAGCAACTGCTTGATCTCGTCGCAGTTCTGATTAAGCCAGTCTTGATGGTGAGGGTCCTATGATTTCCGAAGCTGTGCTGTAGACCAGGTCTCCACGTTCTGATTGTCCAAAAGAGACTGTTTGGTACTGGTGCATTTCAACTTGGAGATATTCAGTCACTTAGGAGCCTTCTTTCCCTGTGAGTGTCTATTGGGCTAAATAAGGATGTTGATTTTGGTATGACGAGGCCTTGGTCTATGCAGTAGTCAACGCTGCACTATGACTTGGGCATACACACATCCTGCTATTCCCTCTTCCTGACAATAATGTAGTCAATGAGGTGCCAGTGCCTAGAGTGAGGGTGCATCCATGACGTCTTGTTACGGATAGGAAGGTGGAAGACTGTATTGGTAATCAGCTGTTCATGCTCGACGAAAGTCTGGAACAAAAGAAGACCGTTACTGTTACATTGACCCACTCCGTGCTTTCCTATCACTCCATCCCAGGCAACGTGATCGCAGCCTACTCTTGCATTGAAATCGCCATGAATGACGAGCTTATCTGTCATTGGAACGTCAGCAATGATGGTGCGAAGATCTTCAAAGAACTTTAGATTTACTTCATTTGGGTTGGTCATGGTTGGATCATTGTAAATGATGACGATAATGTGCTTTCTTTAAGAATAGAGGGGAAGTTTCATGGTCATGAGTCTGTCATTTACTCCCTTGAAAGGTCCAGCCAATTTGTATCCGAAGCCCCTTTCACAGAGTTTGCCTTCTCCTGCAAGCCGGGTCTCTCCCCCCCCAAGGCAGCAATGTTCACATGTTTTGTTTTGTATTTTGACCGCTGTGGTAGGGTCAACGCCAGCCGCTGTCTGCTGGGTAGGAAAGTATAGAGCAGGCAATAAATATGGCACCGGTTCTATCCCTTTCCTCATGCCAGGGAGGTGAGGAGTGGTTTCCTAAGAGCGCTGATCAGTCGCTCAGGGGGCTGCCGGATTCCACTGCTGCTCCATGTCAGTGGTGAACGACCCAAATGACCTGAGCAGCCTGTGTGAAGGTTTACGGCTACGGCTGCCAGTGTACCAACACCGGCCGCTTCGTCGCTTGCCTATCGCCACAGGACTTTAGTGGGTGATGAAATGGGATGGGTGGATGACAAGAATGTCTTGCACTGTGACATGTTGAAAGTGATGAAAAGTTGCGCAGTTCGTCGACCTCACTCTCTCGCACAAAACCATCTGGGTCCAGCAGTACGAAAACGTCAAGACGGCCGGAGACAGAGTTGGGTGCAGTGGATGACCAGGACGTCCTACGTGTCTCGTCGTGCTCCTCGGTACTTTGCTGGAAATCGCCTTTTCTGTTCATTGACCAGCTGTTGGTCCATTGCGCAAGCTGCCGAATCCAGTCTTCACATGCTCAGCCTGGTGTAGCCGGCCAGTCGATGCCATTTTCCGGGATGTGTCCGCTGCACATGCCACAGCTTTTTGGAGCCACAGATGAGAGCTGAGTGCCAAGTGCGGACCAAAGGTGCGGATCTACCCCCGAAGGAAAGGAGTACGACTGCTTATCAAGCCAGATGTGTTAGCCCCTCCAAGGACACCCCATACACTCCTATCCCAATGCTACACATTAACCGAAATCAGCCAGCCGAAGATTATCTACGGAATGAGAAAACAATTATAACATTAAAAAAGTTACAATAGAGGACTCGGCATAAATAATGCACGAGTTGGAGGCTTTTTACTGTGTTTCATATATTCTTTCAAGCAAATAGGTGGAAACAAATGTGATGGTCTGTGTTTAGAAATGACCAACAGGAAATTATACCGAATGTTGCATGTACAGTACGTAATCGAAAATCTTAACATGGTCAGGTTAGCATAAAATGTAGACCATTACAACCATAATTCAGTTTAATGTACATAAGTAATATAGGTAAATGCAGGCATCGATTGTCATGGCTAGGAACCGAGTTACATGTATTTAGCGATAAAGATGTTACGGGCAGACTTTCCCTTTGCAGTTAAGATCGTTGAATATATCTAACTACAAAATGTCTACAAACTATGTTTTGCTTCAGTGTCCTCCCTCCCGGATTTTAGCTGCTGACATTAACAATGAAAATTCACATAAATTTGTTTTGTTTTCAAACCCACCTACCAACAGGAAAACCTATAAAGTGTCGGATATTTTTGCGCCTACACAATAACATCCAAATCTGACTTAAGAAGGGTGTACATGGAACGGATGAGAGCAAATTATCAGAAGTAAATCATTGCACTATTAAGTTGTCACGTTCTCCCTTTTCCATGATTAGTACGCATGCACAGGAACCGGAAACGGACATGATTTCATCGATGAAAATTGCATGAACATTATTTTCTTCACATTATCATTGTTTATCATTATTACATTTTAGTCAAACTTTCTCTTGCTCAACAGTTTCAAAATCTGTTCGCCTTTGTCGACAATACTGTTATAGTCACACATGGGCGCCCGTATAACTATTGTGGGGGAGGGGGAGGGGCATACATGTAGTGGTCAGTTATTAAGTTTTAAGATGTAGGTCAAAACATGTTTAGATGTAAAATCGGGGATAATGGAGTGCCTCGCCCCCCTCCCCCCCCCCCCTTGCCTCAATGGGCGGGCGCCTTTGTATTTACAGCGTGCGTTTCGGATGCACAGTAGCCTAGCTATGTCCTAGTAAACGTTCCATTGTATGAAGATGAGAAAGATAGTACAATACAGAAATAAAAACAGGCCCAATATATCCGTATGTAACACTCCAAATGTAATAAGAGGACGAGGCTTCCTCCAATACTATGAATATAATCCTTACTCTAACTTTATCGATCCCTCGAAGTGGTCCTGACAACGACCCTGATGCACATTGATTATTACATACACTGCAAACAACATTAAAGGTATAATGTGTACCTAGACCTTATGCATAGGCAAACTTGTCTCCGCAAGTGTAACAAGTTTCACAAGATGTTTGAAACCGGAAACTTTAATTAAGATGTATCTCTTGACAGTTTTCACATTGTACATGTTGTGTTACCCTCCACAAGTAACCGGTTACTTTTCATCTGTTATTGCATTGCGGGTATCTGGTATTAATTAATTGTGGGAATGATTGCCTGTTTGTTACCTAATGATATTTTCCTATTATTTTCCCCGTGTGAAATAATTTCTATTCTACAGGAATGACAGTGTTTACTCCAAAGCACGCTTCCTTCCTACGGATGTTCCATTCTACCTCTTCAAGAATCAGCATGGCTGCCAGAAAATCCAGGGCATGACCGTGTCAGAGGAGACCTTGACATTTTACAACGTTCAGAATCCATCCGGATCCAGATCTGCATTAGGTCCTGTTCATCCAGCTACTGATTCTGGAGACGTCCTCTCTTTCGGAACCGGGTCGTACACACTCCACTACTGCTATTACCAGAAGTCAACAACATTTTGATGCAATTAAACTTACGATTGAAATTTTCTTATAATAAATAGGATTTCAACGAAACAAAAGCAATCTTTCATTACTTACAACAGAATATTCCCTAAAGGGACTTCATGCTTTATGCTTTGCATAACAAACGTATCAACTGTGAACAACGTAGAAGAAAGGCAATCTGCGGTTTTTATTTTTTGCACATTATAAAAAAAGTAACTCTGCAAATGTTCGAGGATGTTCCGAATGGTTGGCTCTACATACATTACGTGTTACTGAGAGTGACTGTTTAAGGTGAAGTGGTTTGCATTTTCAACATGTATTTTGGAAAGGATGATGACATAGCTCCATATACCTTTATATATTTTTGCTGAAACATTTCTTTATATATTGTACTTGAGAAAAGTGTACATAATCTAAGCAGACAGCTAACCAAAATGGTGTATCCCATCTACTCCAAAAATGAATTAGACTAAAGTACATTAGGAGATAGCAGTTTTTCGTATCAAAAGTTAGGTCAAGCTTTGTACCATTTAATCCAAACTACTCCCTTCAATCATATACCAATATAAAGGGAATTAAAAGTTATTTAAAAGATAATCACTCTATTACATAACCAGGAAATCCTGGAAACTTCTTTTTCTGTACAAAAATCTATTCATATGCAAAATACAAAACTGTAGAGTGACACCACAAGCAATGTTCCTTCTAAGCAGTGCGCGTGTGCGCACGCACACAACTCGTCGAGCGCGCGCGCACATATTACAACAGAGCGCACAAATGTTTCGTTTAGTAGGCCTATATACCGTTATGTGGCGCACAAAAAATTTAAATTTCCTTTCAAAGTTGCACAACCATTATCTTTTGCCGCACACAGCCTTCGGAAATTAGAGGGAACATTAACCACAAGTCATATTTTGTCTGTGTGGGTTATCCTCTGGGAAAAACCTGTCGCCTGTTTTAAAGCCTTGATACATTTCCAGTAAAAGAATTGTATCTTATTAAATACAAAATTATCCGATTGACGTCAATGATAAATAGTTGTTTTTTAAAATAAGGTGAAAGGTTTATCTCAATTTTACAAAATGTGTAGCGGAAGTAGTAGCCTTTTGTGTATACTGATTTTGTTTCATGATATTTCCTATTGTCGCATGTCACTGTTATAGTCCGCTACGCTCCTTTATCTCGTCACGCAATTGTGAAATGGATGCATTCATATTAACCAACGCTAGTTTTCTGTGTTTATAAAGCCCCCCAAAAATTAAAAAAAAACAATACAATAATTTTAGTGGTGACGTGTCAAAACAGCACAAGATAATAAAAGTCTTTATAAAAACAGTCACAGACAAAATAGACCAAAACAAATAACCTCGTAAAATTGGTCTGGTTGTTGAACTTTATAAATGTATTAAATATTACATGTAACTGTTACCTATTTTTTTCTCGTTACTTAGTAACAAGGATCATATTAATTTAAGGCTACGTAGACAATATAGTGGTGATTGCTCTGGGATGCACTCTGGGGCCTTCTTTTCAAACATTGGGGAATTGCTGAACTATTGTTACAAGGCAGGTAATCTAGTGCACGAAGTTCACCACTGAGGTTTTGACGCTGTCGCATTAGGGTTTTTCACTGGTTTTCACCAGTTCCAGGAAGGAAGCTGTAAAAGGATTGCACATATTTACACATCAATTCCTTTAATTTAATTCCTGCGTTATATTCCATATATACGTGTCTCCATGTATATACATTCACATTATTCCAAAGGTTCCTCTGTAATAAACATTGTAAATTAAAGTTTCCAGGTGTAAGCTTCAATTGGAATTTTCAGTGACAGTCACTGTACAAATAAGCCTTGACGCACAACCCTTCATTGTTATATAGCGTAAGTGGGTTATAGATCCATTCGTTTAGCGGACGGTGAAGGGTGTAAATCCACTTTATTGATTTAATCCAGGAAAACGACTATGGGTCATGGAACGCAAGGTAAGAAGGATCATACAAAGTCTCGAGTTGGACCGAAACTAGATTGGCAACAGCTTCAAGGTGTATCAGCTTTATAAGGTATTGCCGGAATAGACACCGGTACGTTTCTTTCTTTGGCGTTTAGACGGTTTAGCTGAATAAAGTTTTGCGGGAATAGACACCGGTACATTTATGTCGTTGGGGTTTAGAGGGTTCGTAACAACATTAATTGAATGTGTTGAAAAACGGTTTCAAGTAGAAGATGATCTTGAACAAAGTTTTAAAACATTAAAAAAATAGTAACACTTGCAATTAGTAGGTTGAACGATATCGACGACATGTAAATCAATAAACGATAATGAAATCAGTATTAAGGAGTTTAGTCTGATCCATAACGAGTACAATATAAACAAAACAATACGTGCAAAACACAACGGAAACTATGCGCAAATTGCGCCTTAGAACACGGAATGTTTTTCTTATGCCATTGCACAATATAAGTTCCAAACGAATGTTCAAGTTCACGATCCTTCAGTTTTTGCTGCAATAATTTTGTTAATTAGTTTTTTTAAAAATCCATACTAATATGCAGGAAATATACCATAAGGAGTAAGTTACCTCATACAAACACAATATTCTATTCACATACAATTGGATCAACAATGAAAATGAAGAAACTCTACAGGCAGCAATACAAAAGCTAACTACCGTATATACTCGTTTATAAACCCGTTCGCGTATAAGCCGACCCACATACAGCCCCACCCTCCCAAAAACACTGAATAGGTATAAACACAAAAAAGTGCATGCCCCGCGAATATGGCGACCCACAACACCGAGACATCACATGATGCACGCGCTAACTTCTAAATCCATTTATTTAGGTAAATTTTATGTTACCAAAACTACACGTATTTTTCTCACGATGTATGATTATTAAAAAGAATTGGTATAAACTTTCTTGAAAATTAATTTTTTAAATTATCTGTCTTTTTGTTTTTGTGTAATTCAGATTTGTGTATAACTTGATCAATAAAACAATGTCTCTTTTTTTGGTTTCACTTAAAACTAGGATAATCTCTCAAAAGATTCTTTCTCCTAAAACATAACTTACATTATTAACCAATTCTGGCCATCTAAACCCATATAAACTCTACTTGTTTCTATATAAATTAATACCGAGTTTTCTACAGATGTAGAATCACCTACCAAACAATTCATAATGATGCGAGTGCTAATCTAAAATAAATTTGTATTCAAAGCACAACACTTTCACATTATCTAATGTCCACACATTGTGGAGAAAGAAATTATTTATCTACGAAACACATCAGTACCTACAATTACCTCAGCAAAAGAGTTAGTGGATTTAGTCACACTACTCCACATTCACACGAAACAAACACACTGAGCAGGGACAAGGGTTTTGTTTGTTAAGGGAAATAATCAAACACACTGAGCAGGGACAAGGGTTTTGTTAGATGAGGGAAAGAAACAAACACACTGAGCAGGGACAAGGGTTTTGTTAGTTAAGGGAAATAATCAAACACTGAGCAGGGACAAAGTTTTTGTTAGTTAAGGGAAAGAAACAAACACACTAAGCAGGGACAAGGGTTTTTGTTAGTTAAGGGAAAGAAACAAACACACTGAGCAGGGACAAGGGTTTTGTTAGTTATGAGAAAGAAACAAACACACTGAGCAGGGACAAGGGTTTTGTTAGTTATGAGAAAGAAACAAACACACTAAGCAGGGACAAAGTTTTTGTTCGTTAAGGGAAAGAAACAAACACACTAAGCAGGGACAAGGGTTTTGTTAGTTATGAGAAAGAAACAAACACACTAAGCAGGGACAAAGTTTTTGTTCGTTAAGGGAAAGAAACAAACACACTAAGCAGGGACAAAGATTTTGTTAGTTAAGGGAAAGAAACAAACACACTAAGCAGGGACAAAGCTTTTGTTCGTTAAGGGAAAGAAACAAACACACTAAGCAGGGACAAAGTTTTTGTTAGTTAAGGGAAAGAAACAAACACACTAAGCAGGGACAAAGTTTTTGTTCGTTAAGGGAAAGAAACAAACACACTGAGCAGGGACAAAGTGTTTGTTAGTTAAGGGAAAGAAACAAACACACTAAGCAGGAACAAAGTTTTTGTTAGTTAAGGGAAAGAAACAAACACACTAAGCAGGGACAAGGGTTTTGTTAGTTATGAGAAAGAAACAAACACACTAAGCAGGGACAAAGTTTTTGTTAGTTAAGGGAAAGAAACAAACACACTAAGCAGGGACAAAGTTTTTGTTCGTTAAGGGAAAGAAACAAACACACTAAGCAGGGACAAAGTTTTTGTTAGTTAAGGGAAAGAAACAAACACACTAAGCAGGGACAAAGTTTTTGTTCGTTAAGGGAAAGAAACAAACACACTGAGCAGGGACAAAGTTTTTGTTAGTTAAGGGAAAGAAACAAACACACTAAGCAGGGACAAAGTTTTTGTTAGTTAAGGGAAAGAAACAAACACACTAAGCAGGGACAAGGGTTTTGTTAGTTATGAGAAAGAAACAAACACACTAAGCAGGGACAAAGCTTTTGTTAGTTAAGGGAAAGAAACAAACACACTTAGCTGGGACAAGGGTTTTGTTACTTAAGGGAAAGAAACAAACACACTTAACTGGGACAAGGATTTTGTTAGTTAAGGGAAAGAAACAAACACACTGAGCAGGGACAAGGGTTTTGTTAGTTATGAGAAAGAAACAAACACACTAAGCAGGGACAAGGATTTTGTTAGTTAAGGGAAAGAAACAAACACACTGAGCAGGGACAAGGGTTTTGTTAGTTATGAGAAAGAAACAAACACACTGAGCAGGGACAAGGGTTTTGTTAGTTATGAGAAAGAAACAAACGCACTAAGCAGGGACAAAGTTTTTGTTCGTTAAGGGAAAGAAACAAACACACTGAGCAGGGACAAGGGTTTTGTTAGATGAGGGAAAGAAACAAACACACTTAGCTGGGACAAGGGTTTTGTTAGTTATGAGAAAGAAACAAACACACTAAGCAGGGACAAAGGTTTTATTAGTTAAGGGAAAGAAACAAACACACTGAGCAGGGACAAGGGTTTTGTTAGTTCTGAGAAAGAAACAAACACACTAAGCAGGGACAAAGTTTTTGCTAGTTAAGGGAAAGAAACAAACACACTGAGCAGGGACAAGGGTTTTGTTAGTTAAGGGAAAGAAACAAACACACTAAGCAGGGACAAAGTTTTTGTTCGTTAAGGGAAAGAAACAAACACACTAAGCAGGGACAAGGGTTTTGTTAGTTATGCGAAAGAAACAAACACACTGAGCAGGGACAAAGTTTTTGTTCGTTAAGGGAAAGAAACAAACACACTAAGCAGGGACAAGGGTTTTGTTAGTTATGAGAAAGAAACAAACACACTAAGCAGGGACAAAGTTTTTGTTCGTTAAGGGAAAGAAACAAACACACTAAGCAAGGACAAGGGTTTTGTTACTTAAGGGAAAGAAACAAACACACTAAGCAGGGACAAAGTTTTTGTTCGTTAAGGGAAAGAAACAAACACACTAAGCAGGGACAAGGGTTTTGTTAGTTAAGGGAAAGAAACAAACACACTAAGCAGGGACAAAGTTTTTGTTAGTTAAGGGAAAGAAACAAACACACTAAGCAGGGACAAGGGTTTTGTTAGTTATGAGAAAGAAACAAACACACTTGGCTGGGACAAGGGTTTTGTTACTTAAGGGAAAGAAACAAACACACTGAGCAGGGACAAGGGTTTTGTTAGATGAGGGAAAGAAACAAACACACTGAGCAGGGACAAGGATTTTGTTAGTTAAGGGAAAGAAACAAACACACTTAGCTGGGACAAGGGTTTTGTTAGATGAGGGAAAGAAACAAACACACTGAGCAGGGACAAGAGTTTTGTTAGTTAAGGGAAAGAAACAAACACACTAAGCAGGAACAACGTTTTTGTTAGTTATGAGAAAGAAACAAACATACAAACACATACACAGTCTAAACGTTATGTTAGCTTAGAATATAAACGAAGATGAAATTTAACCACAAAAAGACTATTCCTTACAACACAGAAAATACTATCCATCACAATAATGTATTATTTATCAAACTTTTTTAAATCAATTTTTTTTTCAAATCAAAATAGTGTGTGTGTGTGGTTCGTTTATGCGCATTTTATTTGTGCGCGCGTACATTTGTATGCGATTGTTTCTTTCCCTTAATAAAAATGTGTTGTATGAACACGTTATGTTGTTTGTGTGTGTTGCTTCTGTGCGCACGGAATAGTCTTTGCCTGAGATTTTGTCTCTTTCTATTTTATTTTAAGCTAACACAGGGCCTTTTGATAGTATGGTTAAATGGATGATATAGTGGGTGTAATGGAGAGTACTTGTATGATTAAGGGAGTCTTTTTTGTGAGATTTCATCTCCTTTTTTAAATTCTATACCAAAAATATTAAAAAAAACAAAAACTTATCTCTAAACACAAAAACAGTGATTGTGCACACGTTTGTGTTTGAGATGATACCATGTGTTGTTGCAATTGCAACTCCTTGCCACCATCTTTAGTCTGGGGCCCAGAATGGCAGAGTGGTGTAAAGCACTCTCCGTTACGGATCACTGCCATCTCATCTGTCTGTGTGGGTTCGAGTCTCAGATTCGGCCAATGTGGGAATGTGAGAAAGCTTGCCAGTAGCTTCTCGTGGGTCGGTGGTTTTCCCGGGTTCTTACTCCACCATTAATACTGGCTGCCATGTATAACCCCTATCGTTTGCTACAAAATAGCGTTAAATACTAGAGCAACCACCATCTTCCAAATTGAGGGATATGACAACAACATGAAGATCCAATTGCATTGAATTTACGCTGTTATTGTATTTTGCAGGTTTAACGCCTATGCTGACCCAGTTGACAGAATTCGAGCAGTTTTGCTAACCTTACTTTATTATCTCATTCTTGTCACCTCAGTCCAGTCGTTTCAGTCAAGTCGCCCAAGAAATCACAACTACCCTTTTTTTTAAAAAAAAACCTTGTTTTTTTCTGCTGTGACTGACAGTTGTTCTAAAATCAAATAACATATATAAAACAAAAACATGTAAGTTAAGGTTAATCCATCTTTGAGAACACACCATACAAAAACATCTCGAGAGAGACAAATACATGCATGCATACATGTAGAGCTTTGTGGTATTATGCATTTTCGTTCCACACAGCATGGTCATTTTTATCCTATATGCATTCCTAGCTCAGTACATTTTCAGGTCATCGTCATTAAATGTAACTAAAGCTACCTAACTAGTTTTAAATACTGCGTGTGAAATAAATTATGTACTGTTAGCTACATTTAATGACGCTGACCGGAAAATTGACTGCTACAGATAGGATAAAATTCTTAATGCTGTGTGAAATGAACTATGACAGAAAACACTGATCCATGCACATAGACTATAGACTTCATAGCCCTCAAACTCTCTTAACATACACTATAGACTTCATAGCCCTCAAACTCTCTTAACATACACTATAGACTTCATAGCCCTCAAACTCTCTTAACATACACTATAGACTTCATAGCCCTCAAACTCTCTTAACATACACTATAGACTTCATAGCCCTCAAACTCTCTTAACATACACTATAGACTTCATAGCCCTCAAACTCTCTTAACATACACTATAGACTTCATAGCCCTCAAACTCTCTTAACATACACTATAGACTTCATAGCCCTCAAACTCTCTTAACATACACTATAGACTTCATAGCCCTCAAACTCTCTTAACATACACTATAGACTTCATAGCCCTCAAACTCTCTTAACATACACTATAGACTTCATAGCCCTCAAACTCTCTTAACATACACTATAGACTTCATAGCCCTCAAACTCTCTTAACATACACTATAGACTTCATAGCCCTCAAACTCTCTTAACATACACTATAGACTTCATAGCCCTCAAACTCTCTTAACATACACTATAGACTTCATAGCCCTCAAACTCTCTTAACATACACTATAGACTTCATAGCCCTCAAACTCTCTTAACATACACTATAGACTTCATAGCCCTCAAACTCTCTTAACATACACTATAGACTTCATAGCCCTCAAACTCTCTTAACATACACTATAGACTTCATAGCCCTCAAACTCTCTTAACATACACTATAGACTTCATAGCCCTCAAACTCTCTTAACATACGCTATAGACTTCATAGCCCTCAAACTCTCTTAACATACACTATAGACTTCATAGCCCTCAAACTCTCTTAACATACACTATAGACTTCATAGCCCTCAAACTCTCTTAACATACACTATAGACTTCATAGCCCTCAAACTCTCTTAACATACACTATAGACTTCATAGCCCTCAAACTCTCTTAACATACACTATAGACTTCATAGCCCTCAAACTCTCTTAACATACACTATAGACTTCATAGCCCTCAAACTCTCTTAACATACACTATAGACTTCATAGCCCTCAAACTCTCTTAACATACACTATAGACTTCATAGCCCTCAAACTCTCTTAACATACACTATAGACTTCATAGCCCTCAAACTCTCTTAACATACACTATAGACTTCATAGCCCTCAAACTCTCTTAACATACACTATAGACTTCATAGCCCTCAAACTCTCTTAACATACACTATAGACTTCATAGCCCTCAAACTCTCTTAACATACACTATAGACTTCATAGCCCTCAAACTCTCTTAACATACACTATAGACTTCATAGCCCTCAAACTCTCTTAACATACACTATAGACTTCATAGCCCTCAAACTCTCTTAACATACACTATAGACTTCATAGCCCTCAAACTCTCTTAACATACACTATAGACTTCATAGCCCTCAAACTCTCTTAACATACACTATAGACTTCATAGCCCTCAAACTCTCTTAACATACACTATAGACTTCATAGCCCTCAAACTCTCTTAACATACACTATAGACTTCATAGCCCTCAAACTCTCTTAACATACACTATAGACTTCATAGCCCTCAAACTCTCTTAACATACACTATAGACTTCATAGCCCTCAAACTCTCTTAACATACGCTATAGACTTCATAGCCCTCAAACTCTCTTAACATACACTATAGACTTCATAGCCCTCAAACTCTCTTAACATACACTATAGACTTCATAGCCCTCAAACTCTCTTAACATACACTATAGACTTCATAGCCCTCAAACTCTCTTAACATACACTATAGACTTCATAGCCCTCAAACTCTCTTAACATACACTATAGACTTCATAGCCCTCAAACTCTCTTAACATACACTATAGACTTCATAGCCCTCAAACTCTCTTAACATACACTATAGACTTCATAGCCCTCAAACTCTCTTAACATACACTATAGACTTCATAGCCCTCAAACTCTCTTAACAACTATGGAAATCTTAATAAACCGCCAGATATGTATGTCAAACATGCTTTATTCTAAATTTGTTTAGCATTTCCATTGTGCCCCAGCCGAATCAAAATTATACCTGCACTCTTTATTGACAAATAAGGCACTCACCAGAATGAATCATTTATCTGTCAACAAACTAATTCACAAGCAAATTTCACTTCTGCACTTGCCATATTTCCAAGACAGAAAAACAATTTTTCAATGAATCCATGAACTTGAAAGTTTAGCACATAATTATCCACTAGGTCCATATTTGGAGGGTCTTTTATACAAGGGGGAAATTTGTTCAAAATTGGAACCGATGAAATGAAAAAGTTTCTTGTAATAAATATTAATTATTTATTCTCAATTTCATAAAACATACATAAATTGAATGCGATAATACATCATTACTAAGCAACATTATATGTTCTTATTTTTCTTTGCCCACATATAAAGCGTGCACTTTAGGCGCAAGTCACACCACATCCCTCATTAACATGTTTGTATTCATGCGCCTCATGTAAACATTGGGACGTGAAAACTAGCAGAGTTCTGAGAAAAATAAGCCTCATGGGGAGACAAAAAATGTTACTCTCTTGACTGGTATTACCTCGTCTCAGTCCAAACCTCAACATAGATTCTATATTTCTCAGCCCACGATATGTTTGCTAAACATGGCGGTCAGTGTAATTGGTAGGAGAAGAACCCCTGTAATCACCACCAACCCACAAGAAGCTACTGGCTTTCTTAAAAATACACATTGGTAGAGCCACGAGACTCTGACTCAGCAGAGAGAGAGACGAGATGGCAGCGGTCAGTAAAGGCAAGCAATGGGGGTGGGGCTGATAGACATGGTGTGTTTAAAGAACACAAAATTGTTGTTCTATTTCCAACAACGTTTGCTTTTTCTAGGTAAATTTGAACTAAATGTCAAAAATGTGAAATTAAATTTTGTTTTTAAGCATAAAAGGTTTGGAATAATGTCCTTATGACTTCATGGTATGCAGGATTTCATGGATTAGAAGACCGATTGGTAGCATGCTATTAAGCCAATTTCTTTCATCCGAGACAAAGTGACGGTTCATTTGCCTCAGCATTGAGGATTTTTGAACGAAAGTTCTATCTAAGACCAACAAGCCAATCAGATTCATAGACAATCCATTACTGCAGCCATAGTAAGGTCCGGAGCTTACTAAAGATTTGTCCAACCAAAGAAAGACCCGATCTTCTTCCCAATCTGTGTTTGCCAAAACACGTTAAATTTTGGTGGTCATTTGCGAGATTTGCTATTATTTAACAGTGGCCCTATCTAAGGACAGATTGATACAAATGTGATAGGCATTCATCCCAGCTTGTTGTCTGCCAAGATGGGTCAAATTCTATTCAATGGTTTAAAATCTATTCAAGGTTTTCTAATTTTAGTAATGTTGTCTCCCCTAATCAATTAGGCATCACAAGTGTCAATAGGTAAGGTCTTCAAGTATCGATGGTTGTTTTGCGAAATATAATTAAAAGTTTAGTAAGGTTCAGAAAAAAGGTCATTTCAAGTTTTGTTCTTTCTTGTTTTTTGATGGCCATTTATGTTGCAAAGTTTGAATCATTTGTACAGAATTGAAATCCCTGTTCCATGAATTTTTTCTTCAAATTTGGTCTATTCATGTTGCATTACTTTTGAGAAGGGTTTTCTATTTTTAGGAAGATATATTTCATGGCAGATTAGCATCACTGGTATAAATTTCAAATGTCTTCATAAAGCTTAATGTTTGGACAGGAAGCAATTTAAAGTTTATATCTTTAGTAACAGTTTCTTACAAGTCTAGAAACATCAGTTGAATGGAATTTGAACCCCTATATGCCATAATGCTTTTAGTCACATCTGGACAAATTTAAATGAGTGGTAATTGAAAGGCTGTTTCTATTTTAAGTAACAGCTGCCATATTTTATGATGGACCAGCATCATTGTACAAATCTGAAAAGTCTTCATGCCAGAATGCTATCAACAATGATCAAAATTTCGGGAAGAGCATGTTAACATTTATTATTTTACTTAATAGTGGCAGCCATATATGATCAACATTATTTTGTACAAACATTAAGGGCCTCAGGATAATTTCTTTTGAAAAAGTTTTTTTTGTGGTGTTTTTATTTTATTTTTAAAAAGGCAGCCATATTGGACGGCAGACAACCACACCACCACAGGATGCAATTTTGTCTAGTTTGGTAAATTTAGTTTCAGGTTTTGGAATAGAATTCATATATTTTCGGTTCTATTTTAAGCAACAGTGGTTTGTCTATTTTTAGTAACAGTAACCATATAGAAACATGGATTAGATCATTTGTACAAACTTTAAAGGACTTCCATACAGGATACTTTTTGCCAAATTTGATCAAATTCTGTTCAGCTACTTTAGAAGAAATTTAAAGTGTCTTATCTAATTCAAGCAACAGTGGCTATATTTGGTGACAGGTAGGCATCCTGCGTTTAAAAAAAACAAACTTGAATTTGGTAGTACAGTATATATCATTTGCTGGCAAGATAAAAAAGATAACTATTGCTGAAAATAAAAACTAAATATGTTGTTAAATTATGAAATATAAATTTCCTAAAGAAGAGAAATTCACTTAAAACAAAGGGATTTTTAAAGCATAAAACTTTAATTCAAATCTGCCATTCAAACATTTTCCATTCTACAGAGACAGTCTTTGGCACAAAGAGTAATGGAATGGATCTACATGTAACATTCTATTCACATTTTACACTTTCTTCACCAGAAAACATAATAAAATTTCATTTCATCAGGTCTGTTCATAAAGATCCTGTTGCACAAACACAATTCTGTACATTTATTTGCTTATCCCTGTCAGAGAATATTAAGATATTCTTCTTCAATTATAAAGGACGATGGTGATTATAATGAAGCTAGTGACTGAACTCCAAAATTCTTTTTTTTTTCCATGCAGGCCATATATGGTCCATGGTCTATAGGTTACATATACCCGATATAAATCGTGTTAAAACTTTTGTCATTCAGACTTGAAAAATAAATTGATGACAGTGTCTAAATCCTAAAACAGAAAATAAATAATCACATTTAGGATATTTCTTTACAAGTTTTACAACAGTATTAAGTTTTTGCCATGTAATTTGTTTTTTTTTAAAATAATGAAATAAAAATAAGCCTTCATTTCAGTCCATTTTTGTCAGCCGAAGGCATCTTAAGTCTGAGTAATTCCTGAAAACATTTTTTTAAAAAAAAGTTTTTTAAAAAAAATGTTTCTTCTAATATTTTAAGATTTTTACTTTAGTAATTAATGACATTCCGAGTAATAATAAACAGTATATAGTTATATTTCTCTGGTGTATATTTTTTATATACTAATGTTTATTCAAGAGACTTTCCAACTCTCATTGTATCGTGTATATTAATATAAGCTGGATTCTATTTCTTATCCATGCTTAAAAGCAACAAAAATAAAAAGTTAAGTTTTTTTGTTCTTGCAATTAAATATATAAATCATGACCTAATAACTTGGGTTGTTTGATTGGTTTAAAGAGCCAAGTGCCTTTCCCAATGCCACATTGAGGTTGAAGACCTGGAAGGAAATCAAATCTATGACTACTTGATTCGCTTACATATCAGAAATAAGATTAATTTGCAACAGGGAAACTCTTGCCTTAATCCGTTTTATCCAAATAATACTTTCACTGACAATCTGAGCTATTGTTTATGTTTCCTTTGCATTTGAGAATACTAGGGTATTCTGCCAAAAAAAGCTGGATTTTTATTCTAGATTTGGCTGCAAAGAGAAAGATATACTATATATACTTGTCCAGCTGCAACCAGCACAGAACCAGATCTGATATTGCATAATGAATCGGCAGATGTGGGTCTGTTATGTTTGTTAGGAGTAATCAGTAGAATGAAACACAGATATTGATCTTCAGGTGTATTATGCTGAGGCAGATCAGGATCTTTGTAGTTTACCCAGCCTTATAAGCAAGTACATATGGTATATTTACACAGAAAATTAAGAGATATTCACAGCAGTATTGAAATATTAGTGTGTTATGATGATAATAGACAAAGGATATTTGTAGGGTAGAGTAGAACACTTGGAAACTTCAAGTACAAAACTCGAACCTCTCAATTGCCATGGCTAATCCCTAATATTTTAATACGGTTTTCCACCCCAGCTTATGCTGCTGTGTTTGATTACAATTGGTAAAGGTGAAATCCCCAAATCCATAATATATTTTGTATGTGATTTTGATTCTTAACCTAGCTTTAACAATCTTTCAGTCATATTGCTACAATGTCTACAGTGTGCCAGTTTTTAGTGGGGCATTATGCCAGACATGTACAATGATGTCCCACCCAGTCACATTGTCCTGACACAATGCTGACCAGTGCTAACACTAACCTTTTATTGCCGAGTGACATGCGAGGCAGTTGTTAATACCCTTTTTTGTAAGTCTTTGTTATGACTTGGCTGAGGATCTAACCCACGACCTCCCACATCCAAGGTGTTTGCTTCAGCCACTAGACTACAAAAGCAGTAATATACTGCGTGTCCTCCAAAAAAGGCTGCAAAGATTAGGTAAACAAATATTACCAAATGTCACTGTAATGGCATTAATTTAGCATTAATGAGTTGAAAAATTTTTTCCCCCTCCTGATCTTGTCGTTAAATTTCTTAAAAGTTTAGATACATTAGAAACAAGAAAAGAATCCCAAAGGAAATGATACTATACTGACTAAAAAGAACTTCCCAGAGTTCATGACAAGACCATTTCTTCCTTTTAGCTCTTGAGTGGTGAAACCACCTCAGATATTCTTCAGCAATAACTAGATTTCAAATTACCTGCTTTGGATGTCAGATAGGCACTGCTTTTGTTGTTGACTTACAACACATCATAAAACGTCTTTTGGTGTAAACCCCATACTGATACATTTCAAATCTGGAGAACATGAAAAAGATTTTCAATATAGCTACCATGGTGTCCATACACAATATCAGATTGACAACATTTCTGTTAACGAACAACTATACATTATACAAGTCATTCTGTGAATGCACAGTGTGAACAGTTATCAAGACTGATGCAGCTGTAATAAGATTTTCAAAACGGTTATTGTGGTGGCATAATGAAGTCAAATCAGCACAATTTTCATTCCCAACCAACTTTACATTATATGAAGGTTTTAAGTGAAAACTGTTGGCTTACATGAAAATTCATTCTGGGGTAGTGATAAGAATTTCAATATGGCCACTGTGGTCAGATTGGCACAAGTTTCATTTGGGCCCAATGAGATATACGATGAAGTGTTTCTGTGCAAAACCTAATGTCGATATGATCATCCATTCAGAAGAATTACAATTTACAAATGTAGCCACCATAATAGAAACCAGCTTAGGACCAACCAGATACCATGGTCTTCTGGTGAAAACTCCTTGCTGACATGGTTTCCCATTCAAAAGTAGCTATTACAAAATTTTCAAGATGGCCACTATGCCAGATAAGGCTTTTTCCTATAGGACCAACTTGATATAAAGTCTTTAGTAGAATCCCAATACTGTTGTGACCATGCATCCAGAAGTAGCGGTAATATTTTCACAATGGATGCTGTGATGGCTATACTGGATGTCTGAGCAGCACCATTTTTATTTAGGACCAACTACACCGTAAGATGAGTATTGTTGTAAAGTTTCAAGTAATCCTCCAAGTAGTTTAGAAGGAGTAGTGATAAGAAACTTGTGCTAACAGATGAACTGATGACAGGTGACACTGGGCATTAGACCATTCCGTAAGCCCTTCTGATCTATGACCAGTAAAACAAAAAACTCGATGTAATTTCCTTTAACAGTATGTCACTAAAAAACATAAAACAACACAGAACAACACAAGGAAATAAAAGTGGTGTTTGCAGTATTTATCTACCTTTTTACATCAAGTGATAATAAGACAATAGACAAGTGATGTACAGTAGTCCCCCTCTTGAACGGACCCCTGACCAGCGGCCACCCGCTTCTTACGGCCATAATCCCTTGGCACCGACGAGTTGTATTCAAAAGTACCCCTCAAGAGTAACCACCTCTCTAACGCGACCAGCGGCCAGCATTTTAGTACAACAAATAAAAAATGTCCCCCTCATGAACAGCTACTTTTGTTTCCTCAAATGTATCCAGAACCAAAAATTAATTCAAATCTTGACGTAAGGTTAGCAATTTTGATTATCTTTATCGTAGATACAGGTCTCAGAGTGTCAAGTCACCGTTAAAAGTGTCGACTAAAGATTTATAGTATATCATTATCTGTAAAAGTCAATGTTTACAGGAAATGGGCTCAATAATGTTATGATAGAGTTTGGGGTTTAACACCTATATCGAGTTCTTCTCTTTAATGATTATAACCAGACGTAATTGTTATAATCATAACTGGGTCAGCATAGGCTAAAAATAGATTTTGCACATTGGCACACACAGAGAACCTTAAAAAAAACAACAGGGTACCAGACAAAGACCGGAAAAATTATGTGACCACACATTATGGCTTCCTTTACTTAGACTGTATTTCGTTCACTCGACACAAGTTTTGTCTGCATAATTAAATCACATACATTCAGCAACCGAATAAATCATTACCAAACATTAAAATGTCATCACGTTAACGGATACATTATTTTAGAAGAAAGTCGTCAGTTATTCTACTCGACGACATGGGGGGGGGGGATGCGGAACAATTTTATGTAGAAAAGACTAAAAAAAAAACAAGTTTATGTTGAAATAATTTGAATAAACCAAGTCATAACCGATAAGAAGGTTATTCAGCAGCAGTGGGAAAATGGAGCAAATGGAAACATAATTATGTATGTACCAAAATGTAAAAGACATTTTTGAATCCATTTGTAATGTGCATGACAACAATACCCGCTCGCATATCACACTTATGCCAAGAAAGAAAAAATAGTAACGTATATTCAGTTGAAATAAATTTTTTATTATAACAAAAAGAACCTTTTAATGATTAATGTTTCATTTAGACGAAGATTGTTTTGAAGTATGTAGCTTTCTTACTATGTACATTACATATACATGTACTTCTCATAATAAATTTAGCCCCCCTCTGGAACGGCCACCCGTCTTATAAGGCCACTTTCCCGGTGCAGCAGGGGTGGCCGTATAAGAGGGGAACTACTGTACACATTGTATTAGAAAAGCAATGGATATTTTGCTATGATGAAGCCTATAAAACTTTTCACTGTATATGTATGCAATCCAATGCTCCACCATGTTTCCCTACTAAGCACGGTTGTTTGGAAAAATTCTATGCTGATTATCTAAAGTCTTTCATGAGCAGGTCAAGATTTATTTGAAAGCCTGTGTATGTTAACAGCACGCGCAACTGTACCAAATACCTTTATGAATGGAGGGGCAAAGATATTTACTATGTGAAATTTACAACCATGGCGTTACGTGGAGATAATTGTAAATATTTTTATACTATGAGAATAACTAACTTTATAAACATTGTCAGATAAATAATTAAAATAAAATGTGTATGCTTAGAATCGAGAACCTATATTTATTCAAATATTACAGAAGTAATGTTGAACATGTACATATTTCTTTCAACAACAAAAAATTTCTCTCCTCAACACTTTCATTTCTTAGATAACGAGGCCACCTTCTCATCAAGTCATACATTCTGTAAAGGTGACCTTATGATGGCCTTTAGTGGCAATCATGCTTTACAGGAGACCTTACAAGAAGGGGCAACCATTGAAAAGAATTCATGGGCAAGAGTGGAATGGAAAAAAAAATGAAATAAAAGCAAAGTGAATCTGAAAACTCTCTTGCCTTCCAGCAGGCATAAAAATGCAGATACAATTTATTTCACTCATATTTTTGTACTTTCATACAAAAGGTTAATTTTTCACACACATTATAAAAACTTAGACCTATGCATACATACATTAAAAATAACAATCATCATTAACATAAGTTGTGTTTTTGATCATGTGATACACATGTGTCTCACAATAAATGCTCATGTCCATGATTTTCGTTTTCAATATGACCTTCTATGATCAACATATCTATATTTTATTAAAAGAACACTTTTATGAATACAGTCTGTGTTAGCCTACAGTTAAACCTATTCCAAATCTATATTGCTGTTTTGCTTGGTTGGCCATTCCACTAAGTATAAATGTGAAAGGAAAGGGCTGAAGCTTTTTCTCCATGACAGCTTGAATACACCAGTTAGAATCAAACTGACCTGAAATGACAGGAAAGATTGAACATTGTTTATACTAAGTTCTGAAATTCAAACAAAGATTTCAAAGAATCGTGTTAGACCTGTTAATGCCATTTCAATGAGGTAGCTCTCTGCATAAATGGAAACCTTAGAATGTCAGAATCAAGTCCCCTTGCTGTCCCCTGACTGACCACAAAATTACATTTCTCAAAATTTTCTGTGTATACGATTATGATCCAACTATAAATAATTCTTCAACATACCCCACTGTACTTTTTCTGAACTGTGTAAAGGTATTTTCATACTTTTTCCCAATAATTGAATATTCATAAACTAGCAATTTGGAAAAATTACCACAGCGATTACTTGGAAGATTCAACAGCACATGAATGTGTTTGGCTTCCACCAAAATTATGGTAGTACACTAAAACGTTCCTAAACCAGACACCGTTTTGGATCAACCATTTTAGCTAGTGTAAGTTAGTATTATAACAATCTATTCATAACACATGGTGTGTCTGTAGAAGAATCCAGTTTACACTGGTGCAATAAGAAGTGAGTTTCTCTCTATCATACCAACATATCAACTAAATACAGGAAATGGTTGAAGATACAGGATTTGAAAACTTTTAAAAATTTGGATTAATCAGCGGAATAAGCAGAATAAACCCACAAACTGATAATATTTATGTTATTAATGATGACAATGCTCTCAGCTATTGGAACTTGTTTGATTTTGGGAGCAAATGGTTGTCTTGCAGGAACACTATCATGGTTAGAAATGGAATAAAATCAAAAGTACTTAACTTCAGGTTCATGAAAATTATTTCTTTGATTTCATTCAAGTAAAATGTATGTTAACATCTCACACAATAATAAAATACATGCAAAATTAACTTTGAAGCTAAACTTGCCTCTAAATGTAACAGCAGCACTGGGGATTTCTAACTGGTATACAAGGGTTCCTACACTTTCCTGTAGCCGTAAACTTGTCTCTAGCTCGGCTCCAACATGCAGTTGGTCGTTGATTTTGTGATAATAACAAGCATGAAGACCTCCAGCTGCTGGACTGATGTTTCCACTTAACTGCCATTTTTGACCTGCAAATACAATGGTCATTAGAATCAATCCAGATTGCCTGCTCTACTGCTGAAACATACAATACAATTAATACAAATAATCAAAGACCGCCTGGAAAAGTCAATCAACCAGATCTTTCATTTTGATTCCACACAACTAAATATATCTGATTAAAATTTACATTTTATTAAGTCTTGATTTAACTATATAAAACAAATTAGGCCATCTGAGGATACATTATTATTATTATTATTATTATTATTGTAGTAATATTTTTATAGTTTAGTTTGTACCATTTATGAAGCAGCTGTTCTTCAAGAATTATAGAATGATGGCTTTTAATCTCTCAAGTACATAACTAAATCTGTAATAAAGTAATATTAATGAACACTAAAATAATGTTTGACATCAGGGGTAATTTAAATATCTTTAAGTTGAAACCGAATATAAAACAACAAAATTTTCATGAGTTATAATAGGGCCTTCTTAATTTATAATGGTGTAGGTATAAACAATTTCCATAGGTCTTGACAGTGTGTTCTTAATACAGTGCTCACTTTGTTTATAAAGGTGTAAAATTAAACCTATGACATGCCCTTAATTGCACAATATAAACAAAATGGACCAATCTTTAATTTTCACTTTTCATGTGCCATAGAAATGTATAGTTTTGAGTAAAATATATAACACCTATAAATAACTAGGATGGTTGATGTTCTTGTTGCTGCTATAGGGTTTACCGACATTTTCCAGCACGAGATAGGCCATATATGGTGGCCGGTATAAATGGTTAAGGTAAAACCCAGAAAGAACCACCAACCCACAAGAAGCTAATGGCAAGCTTTCTCACATAACCATATTAGCCAATTCCGAGACTCAAACACACAGAGGTGAGATGGCAATGATCTGTACCACTCAGCCACTCAGGGCCACCAACCTGGATGGTGCATTAGAAAGGGAAATAACTCTTGCAACAGCAGACACCCACTACTGGCCCTTCATTATCACAAGATTCTAAGACAAGTATGCTCATGGAGCCAGTTTCATATGTGACAGTAAACTTCCTCATAATACATTCTCATTATAAGGCGGTGTGTGTGTGCTTTGGATTTTTAATGTAGCATTAACAATTTCTCAAGTTGTAGCGTTATGATGTCAACATAGTCACCAGGCTGACCAACCCTTACATTAACCTCTTAATGCTGAGTGCCAATTGAGGAAGCTGTTAGTACCATTTATTTATTAGTCTTTGGTATGATTCAGCTCGGGGATCAAAATACATCATTTCTGTTTTCTTGTGTATCAAGCGATGCAAGTAAATGTAGTACTCCTTCCTTTTTATGTTTATGAACATAAAGAGTATTCCACCTAATATTGAAAATAACTTATGATAAAGTACATGGTACAGTACTCATTATAATTTCTATTTGACCGCTTGTATTGAGAATAACTTATGATAAAGTACATGGTACAGTACTAATTATAATTTCTATTTGACCATCTTGTAGTGAGAATAACTTATGATAAAGTACATGGTACAGTACTCATAAATTCCTACACCTCCGTGTTAGATGAAAGGAACCATTAGCATTCGCCCCTCCGATAAGAATAAAAGTTAGCGAATGGAAATAAAGACTGGTAAACAAGTAAAGAACAAGAGAAGGGAATCTATTAAGACCTTGACAAATTAAAAAATTTATATTTTTAAAAATAAATCCACAAAAAAGGTATTAAATTCACCTAAAATTTCATAAAGCTGCATTAACATGCAAAACAATTGAAAACTGGGATAATGAAATGACATAACTTTGTTGTTCCTCCAATGAACAGTGGTAAAGATATCATAACGAAAGGCAGAATAAAATAAACAGCAGAATCTGAGCTAGGACCGAAAAATGTTAGCCTGGCATTGTAGTGTTTAAATATGATGCAAAGTGGCAATGCAATTGTACAAAGTTAACAGCATAAAAAAATGCGAGGAATGGCACATGAAAGTGTTGAGACCACATGCTATACTGTCCAAATATGGCTATATCAAGAATATGTGCCCAATCTAAAACCTAGTGTACCTGTCACAGAATTAGGCGAAAATTAAATTTATTTTCTTGATTTACAAACTAATCTCACCATTTTCTTTGTTTCGTCGTACATGCATTACCTGGGGTGAATAAGTCGTTTTCTCCAAGGTAAGCGGCGTGTAACGATTTGCTTGTGCTTGATTTTTATTTACATGAAGTCCGGACCATTAGTTTCACGTGGTGCACGGCAATCTTGCTGTGATTTCTGTTCACCTATTAGAGGGTATATAAGGCGGAATATTTCTCATAATAATTACGGGACCTAAAGTATCTAATCGCAGGATAGATAAGCTCGTCTTTCAATCTCCAGCCAAAGGGTTGATACCGTTTCTGATAACGTAGCTGATACCGTCGTTGATACCATTTCTGATAGCGCATCTAATAACATCGTTGATACCGTTTCTGATAACGTAGCTGATAACGCATCTGATAGCATCTCTGAGAACATCTTTGATAACGTCTTTGATATCGTCTGATTTGTTGTCGAACATCTATGATTTGTTGCGGAACATCTCTGTATAATAGCTGAATGTGATTGATTGTTGCTGATTAATTGTGCAAACGAATTGAAGTGTCTGACTGTCTGTCTGTCGAACTGTCTGTTCGTCTACATCTGTCGTGACGTGTAAATATCCGGAAATCTAGAAGTCCGAGTGTCGGAGCTGTCTTAGAGTTGTAAACATCCGGGGCGACATCTAGGGTATTGAGGAACCGTTGGTTCTAGTAGATGTTGTATGCTGTCTGAACGTATAACTGTGGTGGATCCGTGAAGGGCAAACGGCCGATAAAAGTATTGGTCAACCCTAGGTCTTCGGGGAAACTGGGCGGCGATTCAACTGTGGGTGAATCGTACGGTTATACAGGGTCGAGACACATATGTGTATTGAAATTGTAGTACAATTTAATACATTGTTGTATTTACATGCTTATGTCAGATCACAATAATATTTCAAGGTATTGCATGAAGATCAATAAAAGCTAGCAACTTGATTGAATACAAGTATGTTCGTGCTAGTTGTCGCAGTCCATACGTGCGATATTATAGTTTAATGTTTTGTGTTTGTCATCGTAATATATACTTGCATTAATATAACTATCGTAAAGGTTCCTTGGATCTGTGTATAGTACAAGAGATCCCTTTACATCTGAGTTTTATTTTGTATTGATATTTCATTTATTCATGTATTGTGAATGGTTGTGAGTGTAATTGTGGGTTGAGCGCATGAGTTATTGTGTTGATACATCTTTTTTTTTCATTAATAATTTATTTCATAAATTTATATTTTCTTTCACATATTGTGTTTGTGTTGTTCATTTAATCCACCATCCTCTCGGTAACAATTCTGTTACAATGGTGTCAGAAGTGGGATCGCTGGATTAAGTGAACTGTCAATCATTTTTGTGAAAGTATACATTTAATGTTTATATTTGAGCGTGACCTTCTTGACAAGATAATACTCAAGTTGGGATTTGTTTTCATTTAGTTTATCTAGGTCCGTGTGTCCAGTATAAACGTGTTTAAAGTATTGGTTTGGTTACCTATATATATTCATATTACAATTGTCATTGTCATGTCATCCCTTAAGGACTTGGTTGCCTTAGGCAAAGAATTTGGATATGAAGGTGAAAGCTTAAGGAAATTTATTCAAGAAGAACAAGCCCAGGAAAGGGAAGAAAGGGCAAGGGCAAGGGAAATAGAAAAGGAAGAAAGGTTAAGATCAAGGGAATTAGAAAGGGAATTGGAAAGGGAAAAAGGGGAAGCCGAAGAAAGGAAACGGGCCTTTGAGAAGGAAAAGATAGAATTAGAGAAGCAGGCAGAAAGGGAAAAGATAGAATTAGAGAAGCAGGCCGAAAAGGATAGGATGGGAAATGGAAGCGGAGCAAAAGCGAATAGAGTTAGATGAAAAAGCAAAGCAACGGGATCATGAGCGTAAGGTAGAGTTAGCAACATCTGGAAGAGAGCACGATTCTGCCTTTAGCAAATTAAGGGGCCCCAAATTACCTCTCTTTGACGATGAAAAAGATAACATAGATAGTTATCTTCATCGGTTTGAGCGGTATGCTGAAAACCAGAAGTGGAGTCAAAATGACTGGGCATTGCATCTTAGTGCTCTATTAAAGGGTAAAGCACTGGATGTATACTCGCGACTTCCTAGGGACGATGTGTTTAAGTACGACGTCCTAAAGGAAGCACTTCTCAAAAGGTACGAGCTCACTGAACAAGGTTTTCGTAAAAAGTTCAGGTATAGCAAGCCCGATAAGGGAGAAACCTTTGGTCAGTTCACCGTTAGAATTGCGAACTATTTTGAGCGGTGGATTGAATGCGGCAAAGCGGTGAAAACGTTTGAAGGGTTGACTGATTTCTTGCTCAGAGATCAATTATTTAATACAGTTGGGCGAGAATTAGATCAATTTCTGAAGGAGAAAGTCTTCACAAACGTAAAAGATATGGCTAAGCAAGCCGATTTATTTGCCGAAGCTCGTGGGGGAACCCAGAACGTGGTTTTAAAAGATTTTAAGTCTGGAAACCAGTCTGCGAGACCTATGCCTAGGGAGCTTGTAAAATCAGCTGAGGTAAAAAGGTCAGTTAGGAATCCAGTTATTCAGCGTGTGCAATGTTTCTTGTGTAATGCATGGGGTCATGTTCAAAAAGACTGTCCTAAAAGAAAGGGACTTGTACATAAGGTAGCAGTGGCTATACAAAGTAAAGGTATATCTGATAACATCGTACAGGTAAAACCTTGTATTCATTTGCTTGGCACGTGTCTTTTTCCCGAAGCGCGTGTACCAACCGCGAGAGGGTTTGTCAACGGTCGAGAAGTCGTGGTATTACGTGACACTGGTTGTACGGGCGTAGTGATCAAACGTAGTCTCGTGCAGGACAACCAAATGCTCGGGTGGGAATCCCCATGTATGTTACTTGATCAGACGATGGGTCGCATTCCCGTAGCAAGGATCACGGTAAAAACACCTTTCTTAACGGGAACTGTTGATGCCCTTTGTATGGAAAACCCTATTTATGATCTGACGATCGGTAATGTTGAAGGTTCCCGTCTTCCAACCATGGCCGATTTTAAAATACCTTTGGCTCAGGCAGTCGAAACGCAAGCGCAAATACGGCGAGAGAAAACCGCGTTTCATAAATTAATAGTCCCTGAATCGATCTCCGGAATTTCGCGTGATGATTTCCAACAAGAGCAAGAATGTCATGAATCCATCAGAACAATTGTTGAGAAAATCACGACCGGCACGATTAAACACTGCAAGCGTGGGGGTAGCTCGAGATTCGTACGCAAGAACGGATTAATTCATAGGGAGTTTAGCGCTCGGGAGGGTAAGAAATATTGGCAAGTGGTCGTACCCCAGAGATATAGATCTCAAGTACTTAGGGTGGCGCATGAGTCAAGCATGGCAGGACACCTAGGTAAGGCTAAGACCACTAGCAGGGTAGTCGCTGAATTCTACTGGCCAGGTGTTAATGGCGATGTCACACGGTTCTGTAGGTCGTGCGACGTATGTCAGAAAACCGTATGTAAGGGAAGGGTCACAAGGGTGCCCTTAGGACAGATGCCATTAATAGATACACCGTTTAAAAGAGTGGCAGTAGATATTGTAGGACCAATACACCCGGTTACCGAAAGAAAGAATCGGTATATTCTTACTCTGGTTGATTACGCAACCAGATACCCTGAAGCCGTAGCGTTACCAACTATTGAAACAGAAAGGGTAGCTGAAGCATTAGTTGATATCTTCAGTAGGGTAGGGGTGCCAGAAGAAATCCTCACTGATTGTGGTGCCCAATTCACCTCTGACCTCATGGGTGAAATAAGTAGGCTGTTATCCATCAAACAGCTTAACACTACCCCATACCATCCGATGTGCAATGGACTGGTAGAGAAGTTTAATGGTACCCTGAAAAGCATGCTACGAAAGATGTGCGCGGAACGTCCGCAAGACTGGGACCGTTATTTAAACGCTGTTCTGTTCGCGTACCATGAAGTACCGCAGGAAAGTTTAGGGTTTTCACCCTTCGAACTGTTGTACGGTAGAACGGTTCGAGGCCCGATGCGGATACTACGCGAACTATGGACTGGTGATGTTGCGAACGAGGAAATAAAAACAACTTACCAGTACGTTTTAGATCTAAGAAATAAACTTGAGAGTACATGCCAGATGGCACGTGACGACTTGATTAAATCGGGGCGCAGATATGCCAAGTATTACAACCGCAGAGCGCGAAATAGGAAATTTCTTGTGGGAGATCAGGTTCTATTGCTTCTTCCAACGAGTTCAAATAAGTTATTAGTCCAGTGGAAAGGTCCCTATGAAGTTAAAGAGGTAAAAGGTGACATGGACTATAAAATTGACATGGACGGGGATTTAAAAACATTCCATGCTAACATGCTCAAGTTATACATCAAGAGACAGAGCGACAATGTTGAAAAGGGGGTCTTAAATGTCGTTTGTACGGCAGTCGTAGACGATGATGAAGCAATTAGAGACGCACCAAAGCCAACCAACAAAACGCAGGTAAGATCATTTCTAGGTCTAGTAGGTTTTTATAGAAAGTTTATACCGAACTTTGCAGCCATTGCTAGCCCGCTGTCTGATTTGACCAAGAAGGGGCAACCAAACAAAGTTGAATGGGGACCGCCACAAGATAAAGCATTTTGTACTCTGAAAGAGAAACTGGTTAGTGCACCTATATTAAAATTGCCAGATGTCAGCAAACCTTTTATTCTAAGAACAGATGCTTCTGAAACTGGGTTGGGGGCAGTTTTACTGCAAGAGCAGGACGACAGTAAGTTACCCGTAGCTTACTCGAGTAGGAAATTGCTACCCAGGGAGAAAAATTATTCCGTCATAGAAAAGGAATGTTTGGCCGTAGTATGGGGAATTGGGAAGTATCACGCATATCTATTTGGGAGAGATTTCGTTCTCGAGACTGATCACCAACCCCTACTGTATTTAAACAAGGCCAAGGTCGCTAACGCTCGGTTGATGCGTTGGGCGCTAACACTACAACCTTATTGTTTCCGTGTAGAAGCAATAAGGGGAGTTGAAAATGTAGGTGCAGACTACTTGAGTAGGGCATGATGGGAAATTTGTATGAATTTGTCCAGTAATAAAATCCAGTTTGTAGTATAACCAGTGTAAATGTTGTACAATATCATCAGTAGTTACTTTTCTTCTATTCTGTGTTAGTTTTAAAAATGTGTACATTTTTATTCTTAGGGGGGAGGTATTGTCACAGAATTAGGCGAAAATTAAATTTATTTTCTTGATTTACAAACTAATCTCACCATTTTCTTTGTTTCGTCGTACATGCATTACCTGGGGTGAATAAGTGGTTTTCTCCAAGGTAAGCGGCGTGTAACGATTTGCTTGTGCTTGATTTTTATTTACATGAAGTCCGGACCATTAGTTTCACGTGGTGCACGGCAATCTTGCTGTGATTTCTGTTCACCTATTAGAGGGTATATAAAGCGGAATATTTCTCATAATAATTACGGGACCTAAAGTATCTAATCGCAGGATAGATAAGCTCGTCTTTCAATCTCCAGCCAAAGGGTTGATACCGTTTCTGATAACGTAGCTGATACCGTCGTTGATACCGTTTCTGATAGCGCATCTAATAACATCGTTGATACCGTTTCTGATAACGTAGCTGATAACGCATCTGATAGCATCTCTGAGAACATCTTTGATAACGTCTTTGATATCGTCTGATTTGTTGTCGAACATCTATGATTTGTTGCGGAACATCTCTGTATAATAGCTGAATGTGATTGATTGTTGCTGATTAATTGTGCAAATGAATTGAAGTGTCTGACTGTCTGTCTGTCGAACTGTCTGTTCGTCTACATCTGTCGTGACGTGTAAATATCCGGAAATCTAGAAGTCCGAGTGTCGGAGCTGTCTTAGAGTTGTAAACATCCGGGGCGACATCTAGGGTATTGAGGAACCGTTGGTTCTAGTAGATGTTGTATGCTGTCTGAACGTATAACTGTGGTGGATCCGTGAAGGGCAAACGGCCGATAAAAGTATTGGTCAACCCTAGGTCTTCGGGGAAACTGGGCGGCGATTCAACTGTGGGTGAATCGTACGGTTATACAGGGTCGAGACACATATGTGTATTGAAATTGTAGTACAATTTAATACATTGTTGTATTTACATGCTTATGTCAGATCACAATAATATTTCAAGGTATTGCATGAAGATCAATAAAAGCTAGCAACTTGATTGAATACAAGTATGTTCGTGCTAGTTGTCGCAGTCCATACGTGCGATATTATAGTTTAATGTTTTGTGTTTGTCATCGTAATATATACTTGCATTAATATAACTATCGTAAAGGTTCCTTGGATCTGTGTATAGTCCAAGAGATCCCTTTACATCTGAGTTTTATTTTGTATTGATATTTCATTTATTCATGTATTGTGAATGGTTGTGAGTGTAATTGTGGGTTGAGCGCATGAGTTATTGTGTTGATACATCTTTATTTTTCATTAATAATTTATTTCATAAATTTATATTTTCTTTCACATATTGTGTTTGTGTTGTTCATATAATCCACCATCCTCTCGGTAACAATTCTGTTACAGTACCTAAAATTAAAGACACTTATTTGAAGACTTGTTATCATATCCAAGCCACTGAGAGAAAAAAATATGGACCGTAACAAGAGTTTCCTGAAAATTAAACAAGCCAAACTGATTGATTCTCAAAGATTTTGGTAACAAGACACTTGATCTTATTTTGTGAAGAACATACCAGCATTATTAGGGGAAAGGAATGGAGCTTTATGTTAATGCAGAGAAGGGAGAAAATAGAAAATCAAGTACGGTAGAATGTCATTTAGTTGCAAAACAGTACAATTGATGTAATGAAGTGAAATGGAATCATCAAAAAGTACTCTTTTTTTTAACTTTTTAAAAGTTACTTCTGATCTGTTGTGGGTGGAAACTTAATCTTAAACATGTTTTTATTATCTCTGGCCAAGAAAGAAACTAGAAGCAAGAACTCATGTCAGAAAATGCTCATCTCAAATTTTTTTTAAACTGAAAAGTATGGGAAGAATTCTACTAACCTTTTAATCTTGCTGCAATTGAAAACAAGGATAACTCCCCTCCTGGCACTTGGCTGCCATACTGATAAAAAGCCTCAGAACCAAGGTCAAGGTTAGAGGTCACACGTTGAAGATACTGTCCTACTACAAGACCTGTACAACAAATAATTTGTTCAAAGTAAAACACAAAATACATTCTTTAATAAATCAAAAAAAAAAACAACTAATGTCATTATTATTAACAATAATATCCTAATTTCTAAGAGTTTTAAAATGGTATTTGTATGAAATTAAACTAGAGTTCCACAAAACAGTCTTACCTGTAACCTATGCAATGATGTATTCCTACCACCCACCCACATCTTACTTGCAGTAACTTTAGGACAAAACTTTATATTAAATTCCTGTTTACCATTTTACCAAGTTGTTCAAAGTTGAAGTTTAGGTTCTGTAATAATTTTGTCTGAGAACAAATCAAATGAATCGTAAATTTACAGTGGAAAAAAACTGAACAGTTTACTTCAGACAAATTTAAGAGAATTTTTAAAACAATGCATTTGGTTACTGTTGTTTCCAGTGCTCAAAAAATCTGATAGCCTGATGCCATTCTAATTTTAGATCAGGCTGTGTCATGTATTCTATGTGAGGTGCCTGTCAGGCTTGTAAACAAAAAAAAAATTATAACTTGCTCAAGGATATTTTGATCGCACTGATGAAATGTGTAAATATATTTTCAAGACGCTGACATACCTGCCATAACATGGAGCAATCTAAATCAGTCATCACTGTCCTACGTAAAATCGATATACAATTTTAATCACATATCATGCCTAAATTGCAATTTCAACTTGCAAACCCTCTCACACAGTAGTTTTTAGAGAAAAACAATTTTCAGTAAAATTCAAAATACGAAGAAGCAAAAAAAAAAGAAAGAAAATAAAAATAAAAAACAAACACTAATTTCAGTATATGCCCATTACATGTAGCATGTATAAATGGTAGACAGTCAGATGTAAAACTATCCCTTAAGCAATTTAAATAGCAACAATTAAAGAAAAAGGAGAGGAATAAACCACAAGTTCACATAGTACTTAATTGGCTGATAATAGCTACTGAGATGTGTTTGAAGGCTGCAATGGGTGAGCCCATTGCATTAATTTGCATAGGTAGGATCAGAAAGGGGAACAACCCATTATAGGTGGTAAATTAAAGATATGATAGATGCATGAACAAGAACAAAAATTACTACATATCATGAAGAAAATGTTTGAGCCACAAGTATTATATTATTGACATGTTTGTGAACAGCAGTAAGACCATCCAATCCTAGCAAATAGAGTGATGAACACTAATGACACTGGTGTTACCTTCAAACCCCTTTGTACCCTATTGAATTTGTATTCAAATGTAATATTAAAGACAATATTAAAAAAGGGGAAATTTTGAACATGTGGAAATTGGAGTCCAAGCTTGTGGAATTTTAGTCATGGCATGTGAGTTTATTTAAGTCACCAGTTCTGGGCCTGTGTCTAATAAGCATTTTCTTTAAACAATGGTTACATTTTTTAGTTTCTAAATTTTTTGGGCTTTGTTTTTAAATAAATGTGGGTACTCAGACTCTTGGATTTGCATGTCAAAATTTCCGCATGTGAAAGTATTAAATTTAGTGATATCCCTACATATATCCAAAATAAAGAATTTAAAAGAACAAAATTATGCTAATGGTTTTAATGCACGTGTTAGATCTCATAATTAAACTACTATTAATAAAGTTGCACCACCATTATCTTCTTTTGAGAATGGCACTGAAACACAAGCTTACAAAGAGGTACAATACAGCTTGGATTCCCCCATGTTTTTTTGATGGTCTTATTCCATAGGTGAAACCAAGCACAAGACCAGCAATCCCATTGCTCAGTACAATTAGTAAGAAGTAACAATATTTAATGTGTTCATAGTCAACTGAAATACAAACATGACACCTAAATTGAAAAACAATGACTCATTTGTTTGTACCTACTTTGTAGGAACCATCATCAACCACTAGACTTTAAAATAAAGACTAAAAAGAAGAATTCATATTGCATTTCCACAACTGGTAAGCTCAAGATGTCACAGAGACCATGAGAAGGAAAAAAAGAAACTATCTCTGATGAATGTCAGAGTACTGTATAAGTGAACCTAAAACCCGCATCAATCATTCATGATCAATGAATAATTGCAGCTGACACAAAAAGGTATAGAAGGATCAGACCTAATTATCAGACCCAGAGTCACTACCTGATTCATTTACAATGTCTGGGTTAGCAAAAGCTAAAGTGGTGGTGAAATCTTTTCCCTTGTAGTCGGTTGAAAACTGGCTAGCTTGACATTTTCCTCCTTGTATCTGTAAAATAAATATTTTCCATTTTAGTTATCTCAACAGTTTTATTTGTGCGAGTCCAAATATTGTACACGTATATTTTACGCATTTAATTCTGTGAAAAAATGTCCAATCTTTTAATACAAAAAAGGAAAAAATATAAAAAATGTTTAAATCTGATAAACACTTATCACCAAAATTAAAAAAAATCTGAATCTTACTTAATAATATAACATGTTTTTCTTGACCAATTAAAAAGGTATTATCAATCTATGACATATCTGAAAATCACATATGAATATTTGGAGAAAAAAAGATATAGTAACCTAGAGGCATATATTGCTTTCTTGAATTAAAATGATCTAATACATGTTGTATATTACCAAAAGAAAATGTTACATATTAGTTTCAATGCAAACAATGGTGTCATCATAAACAACTTTTCTGGCAATACTCCCCCTTGAAAAAACAATGCAGCCAAGGTATCTTCAAAGAGAGAAGTTATCACAAAAAGCACAAAATCAGAATGATATACTAGCCGCTAAGCGTAGGGGTATGGTACTAAAACGAATATACCAAGGATGGAAAACAACTATAAACCTGAAACAGATGTGACCTTGCCATGGTAAATTTAACAAATTTTCTGTACAAGAATCAACCTACGATAATATTCTGGCTTGGGCAGGAAGCTGGCATATCTTTTTAAATCAAAAGGATATAAAGTTAATCTTGGTGACTCAAACTATTACAAATTTTCAGCACCCAAGAAGGTACTTCAGTTTTGTCTTAACTTTTCCTTACAATAGAAAACACTCTTTCACTTTCACTGTTGTTGATCTCCAAATGAGAAAGGTAGGTTACATTTAACAAGAAAACTCACAAACAATGCTTCAGCATTTGTATCTTGCGGGACTTGAGTAGGTGGCTTAAAGTACTCCAGAGCTGAAATCTGCTGGGGGTGCTCTCAATTTTTTCAATATCTATATGCTTTCTGGTAGCAGTGTGCTTTTTCACATCATTCTGCCACTTGCCACTGGGCCTTGTATCATTGCTTACAATTTATCTGTCATACATGACATGTACTATATATAGCAACCACAATCATTTTTTGGATATTGAAATAACTGCAAACACTTGTTTTCTTCATACAGATCTTTTTAACAGCATTCCAAAACAGTTTATTGTTTTAAAATATCTCTATTAGAAAAAAAGTTATGTAACTTTTAAGTTCCAAAATATTAAAAATTTCTAGAATTTGTGTCTTATGTAAATGTGTTCAGATTATGTGCCAGTCGCGGAACGGAAGTAAAATTTGATTTCTATAAAAATGTTATAACTTTCTTATTTGTTGACATATTAATATGAAATTTGATATTCTGATTGCATTTTTCCTGCTGAATGCATTACTCTCATTAAATATGTTGTCTGACTTCAATATTTTCATTTATAACTGAAAATCATATAAAAAAATTCACAACTTTTATGGCAGTTAACTTAATACAAATGTATCACATAGCAAAAGTTCATATGTAAGTAACAAAAACGAAATGTTTTTTCAATACTGTGATTGAAACAATGTTGCAGGACCTAATTAAAAACATACTGTGATGTTAAACAATGTCACTAATACCTTGTATAGAAGAAGAATAAAAAAAATGAAGAATTGACAATAATAACAAGAATTTTATTTTCCAGCCAGAGACCATGCTTTAATTAAAAATATGTACATTTAAAGTTTTTATACTGCTTTTCAATTTCATTAAACTCTTTGATGTACCATTGTCGACCTGAATTTATGCAATCGGGAATGAACTTGTTTGACAGAATAAACTTCTTGTCAACAATTTGAGTGTCTGCCCTACAAGGCCATTAAAAGTACCCTTCCTTTCTGCATGGTGACATGAACTTCACACTTGCTGTTTGATTATCTTTCACTCTTTCAACAATACCAGGATACCAGGAGTCTTGGTAAGTAATTGCCACATACTCATTTTCTCTGAACATGTGGTTTAATCCTTTAAACATTATGTCATGGGAATCGACCGAAACTTTCCGCTGATTCTTTTTCCCCCTTTCAGCTGCAGATCCTTTCCTTTTTTGCCATTTCTTTGTGACCGTTTCAGTGTGAATTTCAGCCACAACTTTATTTTTGTTTGATATGTGGTCTTGTCGCATTTCCAGACCACCTTTTCATGCCGAAAGCAGAATGCTATGACGATTATCAGGCTTCATTTCACTTAGCCACTTCATGGGAATTCTGTTCCGTTTCAACAACTGTACAACTCTGACTGCTGTCCAGATCGCCAAAGTGATGCTCACATCCAAGATTAGTAAGATGAGCAAAATTTGTTCTCTGTTCTTCCGTTTCACTGATCATTTCAGTATCGACATGGTACTTTCCACCATCAAGAAAGTCTATCAGCTGTTTGTCGATTACTGCAACCATAGCTGAGGCAACAGTTATGATGGTCTTCAACAACTGATCTCTGGTCTCTTTTTTTATTGAAAACAGACAGTCAACTAATCTTTGATGATGATTGACCTTTCCAATATCTAAGGGGTCATTTGGTGACCAATGTTCATTTTGGTTCAGAAGATGAGTGGGCGTTTCCATACACTGTAAAATTCTTTAATTTCCAGAATATGTTGTGAAAGGTCTAGATAAATTACTTTGCCTGTGGTGATGAGATTCCAGTATGGCCCTGTCAACTTCATGAAAAATAGACCAAAGCACTGTAAAAATGTACAGACTATGTCAGACTTTAAATCCATTAATACAGATTTTAGCTTCAGATTGGGATTGTCCATTGTTTCAATAACTTTTATAAAGTCCTGTCTATGGATAAATACTTCAGCTGAAGTTTCAAATACTGCATTAAACCTGTTGTCTCTATAATTTCCTATTACTGACTTAATACCAATTGCCATGCAGTGTGCATCCCACCTGTCCCATATTCCATTGTGGTCACCAGCTGGTCCAAACACTTCTGATGTTGTACGAACAACCCTCTCAATGAGTTTCTTTTTTACTCCAATACTGGCACACTGGTAGAGCATCACGTCCAACCGGTCTCACTGAATCGACTAGTTCAGTTTCTAATTTTTTAATGCCGGGTATGGTGTAGCTATGAAAGCCAAGAAGCACATGAGCCATACAGTAGAAATGTTGAACAATACCTTTGTCCCCTTCAAAGTCTTTCAAAACATCATCACGCCATTCTTCTAACAACTTATTGGCCAATTTTTCATTGCTTGCTTTATCGCTCATTGTGTAAGATAATTTCTCTAAAGACTGGGCCACAAATGTTGCTTCATCTTCTGTTTCTTCATTGACCATGTTTACATGAAGTTTACCAAGCTCGTTCAGGTGGTTCTTTGTAACATTATTTATGGAAAATGCATTCTCTTTATAAACTCGATCAAAACCCTAAACTGATCATATCACCACTGTCAAGTGTTATTGAAGTGTCTACAATTTTCTTCTTTTTCCGTGTTGTGCCATCCATCCCTAAGCCCCAGTTTTCAGCTTTATAGAGTTTTTCTGAAATAAATGTTTTTGCTATGTAATGTCCTTCATCGACTATTACTTGAGTTGTTGTTGGGTTTGGCAAATCTGATCTGTCTAAACTTTTTCCTAAGATATGTCTTAACACAGACTGAATTACTGGAGACACTTTCTCAACAGCAACTTTTAACCCAACCAGTTCAATGACACAAAGACGAACCACATGGCTATAGCTTCCATCTTCATTTTTGGTCTTTATACATTCATTTATAATTTCGACATCTTCAACTTGTGCTACTTTGTTCTCCTTGTCAAGTATTTGAGATCTAATCATTTTACAGCTGTAACATTTGGCATTACATCTTTCAGCATCATCAGGTACAAAAGACTCTCTCTGTTTCAATTTCAAGCGAAGACTTTTAATTTCAGTTCTTAAATAACTGTTGCTTTTCTGAAGGGACAAGATCTTTGATTTCTCACTATTTCTTTTCTCAGAAATAATTCTTACTTGCTCTGTCGATACAGTAATTATGTCTGCTGATGCTTGGTTCTCATTAGTCACAGTTTCAAGCTTGAGTCCACTTTCTTTCAATTTTTCAGTCATCATCTTTATTTGTTTCTTTTGCCTGCTGATTAATCGTTTCAAGCCACGCAATGCTTGCAAGTATTTCTTTGAGGTCTCATCTCTTTTATTTACATTTCGCACAGAATAGTGACCAATCCTATTTTTAATGTTTTCTAACTTCTCAGTATTTTCTGCAATTTTCTTCAGAAGTTTTGAACAGTTTCAACTGTTTCTTATTTGAATACTTAAGAAAGTTAGTTTCTTTTTTCAAAGTTTCATCATCATCATCACTGTCAACAAGATTACAACTTACCTGATCAGTGGGATTTTTCTTAGTGCAAAATTCATTTTCACTTAAATTCTCATTTTCTATCTGCTGAATAGTTTCGTTTGTATCTGCTTCATCACAAAACACTGTTTGTTCATATTTTTGTGTGCTCAAATATGGACTGAATGTGGCACTCATTAGCTCCTTTACATTTTTAAACCCAGAAACTTTCTTTTTGGAAACAAGTTTTTTTTTCTGTTCACATACTCTACTAACTTTTGTTTTTAGAGATTTCACATTCATACATTCAAAGTTGGGAGTTCAACTTTGAAATAATATTGAACAAGGAATATAAGTTTTTGCCAAGGTGTTCAATGTATGAATTGATTTCAAGGACAAGTCCATTTGTTAGTTCCTGAATTGGATTCAAGTTATTTTCAACTTCTAAGTCCTGTGTTATTATATTTAGTTCCTTGCAGAATGGACCAGGGAATGCAGCCATCTTTCACTTTGAATGTTAGCTTTTAATATCATATACCTGCAAAAATAAATTATCACTTTTTCGACTTCATTTTATTTCTATTTGGAAAACATTATTGATGCTATCAAACATCATCAATGCATTTTGAATTTAAGATCCCACTTGAAGTGTGCGCGTAATTAAGTTGCTACGTTTTGTCAAAGTAAAAAAAAAAAATCAAAATAAAATCATAGCAAAAATTTGCATTTGTCTCATAGTGATGTGATTTTAATCTCATAATTTTATCAGTGCACCATTACAAAATTTAAACAAATGAATAATGAATATCAGGTTGAACATATATTAAAACCGATTAAAGTTTGTCAGTTGAGATATTTACAGCATCGAACTTAAGCCTATTTATAGCAGATGAAAATCTACGCTTTAAGTTTGCGTGTTCATTTTGCGACTGTATACTTTCTAAACCGTATAAAAAGCATTATTACGATAAAAATTATTATAAAAATATCTTTCCTTGTTCTTCTTGCCCACCAATTTGTACGTAAATAATAATAAGATTATTTTTGGAACATCGGTTGTGGAAAGGTTGACGTCGTCATCAGCTATTAGAAAATTCAAATATGGCGGCAGATTCGACACCGGGTGATTCTAATATTTTACAAATTCGATGCTTGTTGCGGGTGATTTAAAATTGTTTCCGATATATAAATTTGGTATCATTATAAAGCTTGGAATATGCCGATTTTGATGGTATATGTTGCATTTATTTAAATTGTCAAATTTGTGGACAAATCTGCGTAACGTTTGAGGGATTATTTCTTTGCATAGGAATATCGTAGGAATTTGCAACAACCACTGACCAAATTGTTTACATCTCCTCTGATTGGATTGAAAATTTCATGAATATTCATAAAGTTTTAATAACCCGCATTTTGTTTCAAAGAACAGTAGGGTCACGCGATCGCAGCATGATTAACACGTTAACCAATGACGCTTGAAATCGGTAATTTTCGATGATTATGGAGGAATAATCCCATTAATATAGCATCACATGTAAAAAGAAAACATGTCCATTGTAGATAATTGTATTAGCTTTTACAATATATAAAATATGTAACAAACAAATGACAAATATTGATGCTGCAATGAAAGTTCTACACTTGGTCAACAGTTTCATCAGAATTCCAGGTAAACTAGCGTGTTGACCGTGTTAGCCCGGGGTTGCTACTATATAATAATAATATTATACAATACATGTATGACAGGTATTTTGTAAGCAATGATACAAGGCCCGGTGGCAAGTGGCAGAACGATGTGAAAAAGCACACTGCTAGCAAAAAAAAATCAGTTGGGCCCTAGTTTTCCTCAAAAGTATTTGTAAAACTTCTGTTCTAAATATAGATTAAATATTTTACAATGCTTGCTACAGGACAAACTAACATTTGGATATAGTTCTGCTAACATTGTGACTAGCAATATAGAACTGTTATTGGCATCAGTGACCACTGCTGATATCGCTATTAGCACCTGATGGGATAAAAGTTACTTTATTCCTGATCTAGGCCAATTTTGCATTAAGGAATTCATAATTTTTTTCTTGCATGTGGCATGAATCTGTGAATTACAATCTCAATTAATGAAATTCCCGCTAACATCATTAAGGATTGGCAGGTTTGAGGGCACTTTGTGGCAATCCACTATAAACCTATATCTGCACTATATGTTGAAAATGGAGTTACATTTTGAAATGCACTATATGTTGAAAATAGAGTTACATTTTCCATAGTTAGCAACACAACATGCAACAAATTCTGGAAGATGCAAGACCAAGAAGACCTAATGAGGGTAGGATGCAGTCCAAAGAGAAAAGGTGCACGCTGAATCTACTAAAGCCACTATGGGACAACATTGACACATTAAAATGGATATTTCTTAAATGTTATGCTTTTCTTGCTACTAAGTGGGCAAGATTTCTTAAACACTCCCTTTATGATAGAATTCATCTGCACTTACCTGAGTTACAAACTTTGATCGTATCTTTTCTGTCCATGCATGGATAACATGTGCGTTAAGGTTGCCACTGGCATCAATATCTCCTAACAGAACCGGGTATGCCTGAAAATGAAATATACACATCTATATATATATATATATATATATATATATATATATATATATATATATATATATATGTATGTATATAACTGATCACAATAGTGACAGATGTTTGTTTTAAAATGTTACACTTCAAAATTTGAAGATAAACATTTTACATATATTTTTACATCTTGGAGACCATATGTATAGCATAATTACAATTGAATGATTTAGAAGTGTAATTTGGGTTCTTGAGTATACAGCTTGCCCTTACTTCTGATGTACACTTATCCAAAATCTGCTAGATCTGCTTGGTCATTTTCACTTCTGAAAGGTAAATTGCAAACAAACAGGTCAAGAATTTATTTTTAATACTTTTTGTAGCTCATTCAGAAGTTGGTATGCATACTCTAGAAAAATTTGAAATTTATGCTGTTCATGACAGATGTTATATCACTTCTGCCCAAATTGTCATTAATGCTGCAAGACACAAGTGCTTCAGTTGCTGACATCAAGCAGAAGTTGGATGCCAACATTTCCGTTTTGAAGAAGTATAAATTCAAGTATGCTTTGCTGCACTTCCTCATATGCAGATTGTTACATTCCTTACTTACTTGAATCATACCGATTGATTATATGCAAAATTAATTTTACGGCTTGTCTGACAGAATGCTTATTATATTGATCTTTACATGTAAAGGCAATTTTCTAATCAATAAATATAAACATCATTAGGTAAATACAATCATTTATGATTTTAATACTCATGTCATTTCATCTGTTCTAAGAATTTAAATTGTCATAGCACACTTTTACATTTACATTACAACAGTCAAGTACATTGTTCTAACCCCTGCATATTTTACAGGTATGACCCTCGACTTAGACAGCTTGGCAGTATTTCTATGCTATCAGGTCTAGACTTTTGTGAAGATGATGTGATCTAAAGGACCAGAGAGGAAGAGACAACATCCTTAATCTTGTGTCTTCAGAACAGATTTAGTGGGTTAAATTATTAGATGCATGCATGATAGCAGACTTCAAAGATATGGTAAGCTTTACAAAACAGTTCAGGCAATCTCCAATTAATGTCTTCATCAGACTGTTGATGTTTTGCACATATTTATATATCGATTTATGCAGCTATTTAGTAGACGTCATAATGTTATATAGGCATCATATTTCTTCTGCACTAAACTATTTTTCTTAAAATGCAACTTTTTGGTTTAATAGACTTTGGTAATGATGGCGTGAGAATTTTAGTGGACTAATTCCAGCCAGTGCTTGTCAGTGTAGCAATGGATGAAGTAGAATTGGAATGGGACATATTAAAGAGGTTAGTCTACAACAAGTAGACGTATATTCAAATATTTTAAAATAAATACAAGAAACATCTTTGATGCCAGACTGCAGAGACATCTATGCTTTGACTTAGCCCACCGTTGTAAAACCATATGCTGCTGACTGCAAGAATATTCTGGCATTGATTGACCATATCCTGACAATCCCAGCCCACTCTGATGATGCTGAAAGGGGTTTCTCAGAGATGAAAATGGTGAAGAGTGACTGTAGATTTTGAGACCTTGGGCTCTGTCTGACCTACTCTTTATAATGTTTCATACAAATGATATTCCAACATATGATCCATCACCAGCAATACAATTGTGGAATGTTTCAGGGACACCAGAACAAACCCCATATGGACCCAAAGTGCAGATGGCAGACAAGAAAGTACATATGGATCCCTTTCTGGAATTGGATTCAGATTATCTTGTGAAACAAGAAATGTTAATTGACTGATTGATGATATGAAGCATGATTTATACTTCTGTACTTCTACATTTCTTTAACCGCTCCGGTGGCCTAGTGGTTAGAACATCTGCCATGGAAGCAGGAGGTCGTGGGTTCAATCCCTGTCCGAGTCATACCAAAGACTTACAAAAAATGGTACTAACAGCTGCCTCGCTTGATACTCAGCATTAAGAGGTTAGTGTTAGGACTGGTCAGCCTGATGTCAGGATAATGTGACTGGGTGGGACATCGTGCTACATGTCAGCGACATCATGCGCCAGTGGTAGACATCACTATAAACTGCCTCACTGCAGACATCGTAGTGATAAGACCGAAATTTTTATAAAGCTCTGTTAAAAGTCCGAATCAAACAAATAAACAAATCTACATTTCTTATAATGCTATTTATGAAATAAACTTGTTGTTAATCTCAATACATGTGTGTGACATAGTTTTGTGGACAGGACAGGTAAATATTTGGCAGGACTAGTGAATTTATCAGTAGACTAGTCCTTTTGGCTACAAAGAAATTTGTGTTAAATTTAAGCTCTGAAAACCTTCATGAAATCAGAAAGAACATGATTTATTTTCTCAATAATCAAGAGCATAGCATTTGTCACATCTTTAATCCACTGAGAGAAGAGACGACAGTACATCTTTGCTGAAATTTGACCTGGATCTGCCCAATTTTAGTCTCGAGTCAAATGACTATACAAATCTCGCAACCTACATGTCATTGAGGTCATATAGTCAAATGGTATGGACAATAAACAAATTTCCAAAGTAAAAATGGATTAACAAGGGTCAGAGAAAACTCAAACTATCCTTTTCCTTGGTGGTTAAGATATTTTCAAGATGTGATCAGAGTCAATGTGATAACAGCTACAGAGCTAACAACTGAAGCTGACCATAGCGGCCATAGAGCTGAATAGTGTTGTCAATCTTATAACCATGGACTCATTTTGAGGGTTCATAAAACCCAGTGTGTTTTGGGGACTGTAGAGATAATGTTTATATGTTCCTTTTTGTTTACACAATTTCACTATTTGAATGAATATATTTTACTATACTAAATTTTTTACTGTTTGAGTAAAACATATTCTTTTGGTGGTGAAATCACTGTGAATCATTCACTCTTGTCCTTTTACTGTAAAGTCATTTATCTGTATTTTCATTATTAAGTCTTTGTTTTATTTCAATTGATCCAATATTTGGATCATATACACGAACATATTAATCATAATTAATTTGTCATTCAAATAATTTGCCATTAAACATTTTATCTGTATCACCATCAATTGTGTTATGCTGTAAATCCGAAATCCCATTTGGATATCTTGTTACAAAAGATTTTGCTCCCCATCGATTGCGGGGTTCGAGTTGCACAAATTAGACCTAAATAAGGTTTTGAAGAATCACAAGATAAACATATGGTGGGTGGAGATCAGGGTTTCTGGAGGCCTACACAAGGAAATACGGGTCTGAATAACATACACAATGGCAGAAATGTTTCCTAAATGGAAGTTCAAAAAAGTGATATTGCACTATGGAAATAAAAGCGGCATTGCCACTATGACAATATGTTTCTCCAAATTAAATGTCAGTAAAATGTATAATATACTAGTGATGGGAATTGGTCAGAAATTCATAATCGATAATTGAATCCCCTTAACCAACTGATCATCGATTATAATCAGTTACTAAGAGCAAATTTTAATTTTGTTAAACAGTTATATCTTTGATCAAGAGTTCAATGTTTGTAAATGTACAGGAGTAATCTCTTTTAATGACATGTATACTTTAACCTGACAATACTATTACATCGTGTGTTACTTTTGTTCTACAACTTTGTTAAATGAACGCGACTTTTTATGGCTATCAGTCATATGTAACTGAAATACTACTACAATCCCCTTAAATTCTTTCGTACACATGTGATGTGTCTATAATTTAAAGTATAGAAGGACATGTTTTTCTTGTTTGTCATTGTTTATAAATACTACAAAAGATGTTGCAATTTAACTGAAACAAATTAACAAAAATGTGTTTAAATTTATTAACTCTACAATTTAACAACTTGATCATGTAATAATGACTATGTTCCTAATTATGAATCATAAGGTTTCATATTTGAAGTTGTGAAGGGAATTAATAAATTTCAAGTCAACTTTAGTGGCTGGGAGTTTTACAAACGTCTGTGCTTTGTGTACACCTAAAAAGTAGTCTCCCTTTACACACAATCAATTACGGAGTTTCACAATCAATTATCTTATTGGTTTGCTCAACCAATTGATGATAGATTATAAGCAATAATCCGAACAACACTAATACATACACCCTGACCACTCCAGTGGCATAGTTGTTAAAGCGTCTGCCTCAAATTGCTGGTATAAACCTTAGCTGAGTCACACTAAAGACTTATAAAAATGGCGCTCAGCATTAAAAGGTTAGTGCTAGTACTGGTCAGCCTGGTGTCGGAATAATGTGACTGGCTGGGACATGATGCTACATGTCTGCAGCAGTGCTGGACATCATTATAGACTGCCAGACTGTAGACATTGTAGTAATATGATTGAAAACTTTTTAAAGCTATGTTAAAAATCCAAATACAAACAAACGTACATCCAAACATAAAGACATATTTTAAAGCTGTACCGATATCACTTTTTGCCGATTATGCTAATAGTGTATAGCCGATTATTAAAATTGCAGATACCAATTATTTCATTACTGCAGTATATACTTGCGTATAAGCTGAATAATTTTGGAAAAATTAAAGACCTGGAATGGGGGGGGGGGAGGGGGGCTTATCTGCGGACCAATGTCTAAGCTTTATTGTTTATAGGTGTTTTTGTTAACTACTAACGGATGTAAATCTTGGGACATGAAACAATAATTTTGTCAGTGTCCTAAGACATAGGCATGTAAAAAAAAAAGTAAATTTCAGTGACCCGACAATTATTAAACTGTTATAAAATACCATCATCGATTTAAAAAAGAAAAGCTTATATTCGTTTGCAAAGGGTGACACATCATCAGTGAGTAGCATTTACACTTTGAGAAAAGATTTAAATTTTGAGTACATGAAGACAGAATCAGTGTGAAATACACCTGTATATTGACAACTTACATTCTGGTTACCTCTGTGTAATAAAATCCACAATTAAATATTGCACTGATCACATCCTGATACGAAAAACAGTACGATATTCAATGTCACCATTAGCACATCGTTGGATAGTTCTTATTTAAATGCTTCATGTACTTAAATTGGCCTTGATTTTGGTCAGTATCTTCCCATCTTAATGAGGCTACCAAGGGGATGGTGCTATTCACAGGGAAATGAAAAGCTGTCAACAGTACATGTATTCTCCACAAATACTTTTGTATCAGATGATATGAAGAACATTAAAGCGACTGAACCAACCGCTTGTTGCATCGAAGTTCTCCACACTAATTTTTTCACAAATGCTTCATTTAACCATTTTGTGGCTTCCTCTACGTCTTTGTCTTCAAATGTAGCAGTCTTTTGCTTCTTTCTTTGGGGAGCACAGTTACCTTCAACGTAGTCTTTCTTTATAGACTCAGCAGCTTTCATCCTTCCTGAATGGATGTTATTTTTAAGCGAACAAAATTTCACAAAACTCTTTGCGAGATGTTCAGCGCTCAACTTCCTTAACAGCCCGATATTTAGTTTCCAGAGACTGTAAATTAAATGTGTGTTTTACACTGCTGTTGGTAGCCATCGTAAATGTAATAAAAGTTAAAAATGAAACTTTCACAGCAAAATAAACTTGTTTTAATCACCGATTACTTTCAAAGATCTCAGAAAAGCGTAATCACACGTATTTGGATGCATATGTTATATCTGGGATTCAGACAATAACATATACAGGAGTCCTCAGTACGCATCAATTTGCTGACAGCAAATTTTAGGGCTTGTTAGTCCTGCTTCGACCACCTGTTGAGTGAAAAAATGTGTTGATCAATCGATCATTTTAGCAGTTTACAATCGGAAAATTCAGTGGCTGAAAGACCCACAGATGTACATGTTGTCATTATAAGAGTACATCTGAAGAACATGACCCACAAGATAGGTGGCAAGATCAAAGACTTGACTAACTGCAGAGTGGTGAGAAAATGTGCTTCATATTTACAAGGACTGATTTCAGAAGTAGAATGACCCATTCATGTACTTGTTTATAAGAGTACATCAAATGAATAACTTTCGCCTACATTATTTTTTTTCATTTCCAAGTGTAGCAATCTAAGTAGTGCTTGTGACCTCAAAATCAAGACTAGTACTAATATTAGTACCCTTACCCATACGTTGTGGAAACCACAACAAATCAAGTTGAGGCTACGACATCGTAGCTAAATCAAGACATGTTGAGAGTTAGACAAAATGCTGTTGCAAATTTTAACAAGAAGGGTTAAACAGCTAATTGGCGAATATTTGTAATGAGATTCAACAGAGTGTTAGAAGTTGCTAGAACTGAACGTGGAACACTATGTATGATGCCTAACTTAGTGCTTGGAATCAGACCTTATCTTGACCTGACAATTCACTCTCACTCTAATGGACAAATAAGGGCTACATTTTAGTGCTGTAAAGAAGTTTGCAAATTAAACTCGATGGCAACCGCTGTTTCTACTCGTCTGGAAATATAGCCATTTCAGGTATGCTCAATTTGCTTCTGGTGGGGGACTGAACGTTTATTGGTGGTACTCTTGAACTCCTAGTTTTAAAATCCTAGCTATACCTCTGTGCATTCTTTGGAAAATGCTAGAAGTGATAAGATTTCACTTCATTTAAGTTGCTGCATGAGGCCAGGTTTTTTTATAGGGCCAAACAAAAGTCTAAGGTGGTTGTTGTTTTTTTATATCCGACCACGACATTAAAGCCTGGCGGCAAGATCAACTAATTGTTGAACTAAGTATGGGTTGGAACTGGCAGCTTGTCGATAAAAATGATTAGAAAACAAAGGATTTGTTCAAGCTGGGATCAAGGGCTTCTGTCGACATGTACATTTATATTTTATCTCGACGTCGACATAAGCATGACAATTTGGTAGAAATAGTAGACCAAGGGACTGCGACTTTGCTTTTTTTGTCGACATAGGCGGCTTGTCGATATAAACGGGTAGAACCGTATTTTCATTCTGATTTAAAATTCAAGCAATGTCAAGATGAATGTTATGACTGAATTTATATTTTTTAAATTTGTTATTTTTTAAATCTGTTTACATCGGCACAGATTACTTCTGCTGATACCGATTATACAGATTGTTCTAATAATCGGCCCGATGAGTACGGACGATTAATCAGTACAGCTTTAACATATTTGTAAGAACTAAAATTTAAGTTTATAATCAAGATGTTGCATATGGAGAAAATCATACAGAGGTCTGGTATTTAAACTACCAATAATTATTTGAGGAATTCACAGATAGGTCTGGTATTTAAACTACCAATAATTATTTGAGGAATTCACAGATAGGTCTGGCATTTAAAACTACCAATGACCAATGGTCATTTGAGCTAGAATTTTCTAGAACTTAATGATCATATTAACCTAATTTAGCTGTGTTTATTGGTAATCAAAGGGTTAGAAAAATAAAAGATAACTTTATAAAAATAACTTGACTGAGAATAAAGGATTATGTTTTGTAGTGCAATATAATGTGCATTCTATTTTTTTTTTAAAAATCCAAATAGTACAGTGACGGACGACACTTCTAATTTCGATATATCAACAATGTCAAAAGTACTCATGATTACTTTTTGAAAAGTACTCACTTGCACTCTTAATTAGGAAACCCCGAAGTACTTGTAATCGTGTACTTTAAAAAGTGCTTTGCCCCATGTCAACTGGACTTCAGGCCAGCAACTGTTGAAACAAGTAGAAAAATTATTTATAAGGTATGATCGGATGATGCTGCAGAGCTGTCTACAAATGATTCCAGTGCATCCTGGAATTTCAAATGCTAGTCTTGGACTCAATGTTCTAACACTGCATCCTTTGGACCATCAGTTTTCTGGATATGAATCATGTTGTTTGTGTTCCCTACCAGGTTGTAAGAAGAAAAGAAGAAAAAAGGCCTAATTGACAAGATAATTACATGTAAAGAAACAAGGAATTTATACACTAAAAAAGGGTGGGAAAAAAATAATTGAAAATTCAAATGAAACAAAAAGTTGGTAATAACAAGTCAAAAGATATGCTACAAAATATGGTTGAATTGACTTTCCTTGATTGTATTAATTTGACACCTGCTAACAGATTCCCATTTTCCTCAATTAAACCATAGTTTTCCAATCAGGACCCCCAATTTCTTGAGAATAGGGGTCCTGGGTTCTTTGTCAAACAAACAGAGCTGAAAATCTGAAGCTGAATAAAGGAAGTTAGGCATACAAGCAAATGACAATACAACTTTTCTTACTTCTTGTGGACTGAACTGTTTTGTTCCTACATAGGTTGCTCCAAATCTGTATTCTGCTGGTTGAAATGTTGACAGGGACATTGTGTGGCTAATCTGGAAGTGATTGCTCAGTCCTTTAGAGATTACAAGTTTTGCTCCATCAAAAACCTGGGGGAACAAATCTGAAAGAAGATTTAAAGCTTTGCTTTAAGTAAATTTTTAAGTAAATGCGAGTTTTAAGTTAGGATTATATTTTTCACTAACCCACAGTACCATGATTTTTTTTGTCTGATCCTGCTTAAGTCAAACAGAAGCCAGCATAATTTCCAATTCAACATCTATCATTTATTAATATCAATTCAAAACAATAACACTATTTTTATAAACAAGACTCAGAAACTTTCAAGTACATGTTTAGCATCTAAAAATCATCATCAGATACTGTACTGATATTCTGGTCCCAAACAATGATTTCAATATGGATCATAAAAAAATTATTTAGGCTATCAGGCTCATATTGGCCAACTCTGCAAATAATTATATAATTATACTGAATATAAGATTCACACCACCAGGTGAAATGGAGGAATAAAAGATCTAGAAAAAAATGCAAACTTTGCCTTCTTTTATAATGAAAATGGAAATTACTCGACCCTGTCACATGTAAACTATTATTAACTTGTCAATATTTTACTAGACCAAGCCAAGTAGTTACAGTGCTGCGATTTCAAAACGTACTGCTGCCTACCTAGATGTTAATATCAATCACGCATACAAAACAAATTTACACATTCACAGTTCGAGTTTAAGTTTTTAATAACTGATGCCAAAAATGGAGCCCATAATGGAATGCATGAGTGTCATCAATAGGAAATAGATGGACATACATACTTCCAATATGGCTATGTTAATTAAGGTTTATTTGTCATTTTTAGTAACAATGCCATACATTTTGGCGACATGTCATCGAGCACAGTAGAAACCCTATTGCAATTAGAACAGATAGGAGTACCTTTATTACATTACTGTAATCTACCAACTGGCATACTTTTATTACATTACTATAATTACAGACACACCACTATCAAATTAATGTGATTTATCAACTGCTTAACCTTTATTACATTATTGTAATCTAACAACTGGCATGTTTTTTACATTCCTGCAACTACAAACAGGCTGTGTTCCCATTCATGTAAATCTTTAATGTAAATCACACATAAATAAAATTTTGTCTGGTATATAATTTATGTTTATCTTGTGTTCATTTTCATATTGCTGATTCAAAGTTATTTACCAAAATAATTACCAATTCAAGAAAGAAGCATGTTAATTTTAAATCAACATAAATGGGAAAGTTTCTTCTTTCCTGGTACAATCTTATGGACAATAAACTATCAAACATCATAAGACTACAAAAATACAAAATGTTTTTCCCTTGGAGATAATGATTGGTTTGATGTCTATATCTTTCTCAGCCTCTAAATCTATTGGTTTGATGTTTACATTTTTGTCAACCTCTAAATCTAATGGTTTGATGTTTTTACATTTTTGTCAACCTCTATAAATATCAGTTTAATGTCTACATCTTTCTCAACCTCTAAATCTATTGTTCTGATGTCTACATCTTTCTCAACCTCTAAATCTATTGGTCTGATGTCTACATACTTCTCAACCTCTAAATCTTTTGGTTTGATGTCTATATCTATCTCAACCTCTAAATATATTGTTTTGATGTCTACATATTTCTCAACCTCTAAGTCTATCAGTTTGATGTCTACATCTTTCTCAACCTCTAAATCTATCAGTTTGATGTCTACATCTTTCTCAACCTCTAAATCTATTGGTCTGATGTCTACATACTTCTCAACCTCAAAATCTATCAGTTTGGTATCTACATCTGTCCACCAGATCATCTGAATTTCATGAATTATTTAAAAAATCAATATCAGCTGCTAAATCAATCTGTGAAGAGGGTCAGATCCAACCCAAATATTTTAAATAGCAGCTCTTAGCTTATGTTAAGCAGCAACCACGAGATGTGATATAAATGTCATTTACCGCAATGCCTGTATTTCTAACTGGTGGGTATCCCTTATAAATGACCCATTGAAAACCAGATCAAATAATGCCTAAAATTTTACTGTGGGCATCGGAACACAATTCCATATGGAACTCATTCAAGTACATCTGTATGTGATTCAGATGGAGGCTTACAGGAGAATGCAGTAGTTTATGCCATTAGCACTTAAATAAAGTCAAGTGTTAGCTGACTGCTGCAAGAAATTTTTTTTCTCACCATTTTGACCAAACATGACATTCACTTACTGATAGATAAAACTGATACTTTCATTAATGTGCTATAATGTTATGTTGTTGACGACACATTTTGTGTCAAGAAAAATGAGAAAATCTCAGCACAAAGAAAGTTGTGTTGTAGGTGATAATCACCTATGACTTGCAGTGATGTATACTTGTCAAACCTATGCTACAGCAAGAGGGAATAACTCTTAAGCTTTTCAAAGATAACTTTGGAACCAGTCTCCAAAACTGGTATATTTTTTTCAACTTTCTTTGTAATCGCATGATCACTTATTGCAGATATTTATTTAAATATCCAAATTCTTGTGCACCATCTGACCTATGCACCCCCTCAAAATGATTTTCAGTATTTCATGCCAGCTTTCTTTATTCCTAACAAATGTAAGCAATTTACCAATGCATCTTTATTCCATCCTGTAACTAAATTGTCAGTGCGTGCAATGATCAAAATGTTGCAAACTAATTTATTATTTACAATATTTGAAAATAAATTGTTCGAGTTGAGCTAAGATTGTGACGATAACAGTAAAACTGTCAAGTTTAGTACTACATGTGTCATCCATGAGAATCGGCATTTGGCTATTCATTTCGTAGTAGGCAGTTTTCAACACAATGTAATAGGTATCATTTTTCCAGCCTTGTTAATCTCTCAGAAGTTATGTTGCCGTAGACATTATCCTTGCCAACACTCAAAATTGAAAAATCAGTTTCACACCTTTGCAGAAACAATAACTATCACCCTTTCTGCTAAGAGAAATGAACAGCTAGGTCTTGTTTTATGTAATAAATGGACAGCTAAGTCTTGATTTATGTGATAAATTACCTTGATGTTGTTTATACAATAGAGGGAAGACAAAGAAACTCTACACATGTGTCACTGCAGAGCATTTTGCACACAACACTTCTATTTAATACAGGGCTAACTATGGCAGGATGCTTTTACTTCATCTTCATACTTCTGCTTTTTCTAGTACTTGCTAACTGCAAACTTGCCATATTTTTACCTTGCACAAAATTGGATTTCGCCCTTTAAAGTTTTATTTCTCTATCTGCTATTTTCCCCCTTATAAAATACAGAAAAATATAAAGGGTGCAATGTCTGCTTTATTCTAATTCTAACACACATTTGGGATAAGTAATGGAAAACTTATGTGTCCAAAATTTCCTATTAACCAGCAAAAATATGTTCTCACCAAAACATTTTCAGAAAAAGCAAAATTTTAAACATTTCACCATTTCACAGCTGCCTCTTAGTAAAACAATGCCCCACCCCACCCCGTTTTATTTGTTGTTTAATTGTTTAACGCCATTTTTTCAGCACACGATAGGCTATACATGGCGGCCAGTATTATTGGTGGAGGAAGAACCCAGGAAAACCCCCAGAAAGAACCACTGACCCACGAGAAGCTACTGGAAAGCTTTCTCACATAACTACATTAGCCAAAATCTTAGACTCAAACCGACGCAGACAGAGGTGAGATGGCAGTGATCCGTAACGGAAAGCACTTTAGACCACTCGGCCACCTCCACCCCCCCATGCAAATGAAAATTGCACAATGTCAAGGTTTAACCATGAAGCTTATAGCACGTAAAAAACTGCCATAACAAATGTTAACTCAACTGAGATAGAACTTACCTCTATACATTATTTGAAGAAAAAAATTTAATATGTCATTAAGGCTATTAATATTTTAAGCCAAGACTGGTACCACGTCTCTAGAAAAATATAAAAAAATATGCTTAATGTCTGGACAGGGTGCTGGTCTAACTCTAAGCTGGAAACATTATGGGATATATAAAGTACATGATTATTTACAGATGACCCATATGTTTAGCGAATATGGGAGCAATCAGATGATATACCTAAATTAAATTTATTCATTTTCATTGAATAGTCATTGAGAAATTATGATTTTTAATGATTGATTGGTGCAATTGTGTTCAATCAAAAATAAAAATATGCCTTGTCCATTTCATTTGCACCACTTTGGCCACACTGAATTTTGGAGACTTTTTTGTGAGACATGATATCTATTTGGAAATCTCACAAAGTTGCATCCTGGCTAAAACACTGACGTTGTGGCAGTAGTTAGTGACATTATTTTAACAGGCTTGAAAATATGATACCCTGAAAAAGTATGGCAATAAATCTGCAGACAGCAGAACTAATTTAAAACGTTTCAATCATACAAAATGTGATTTTAATGAAAGCAATAGACATTAATTTCTGGGCTACTTTGTGTGAAATTGTATAAATGAACAGGAACATGCATCACAGGAGTCTCATAATTTATCAATAAAAATTAGCGATGTAGCCAATTATATCATGGACTAAATAACCCTTGAATGAAATGTCACAAAACGAATGTTTTGCTTTTTATTTTTGAATTTATCATTAAAGAAATTTGTACATATTTCATTAAAATTAAGATAGTAGAAAATTACAAACATTAGAGCCTCAGTCAGAGCACTGACCAACCATTTTCATAAGGTTCTGACTTGATGGAAAAGGCTGAAGATATTCCAACTGATAGATCTCAACAATTGATTTAATGGAAACTCTGATGTAAACATTAACAAGCAAACAGACTACTTGCTATCAATTTTGGTTTTCAAAATTGTCTATTTCAGTATAAACTGTGTTGCATGCATACAATATATTCATAGTCTGAGTGTCCACTGATGCATGCCTTTTTGCTATTTGAACATTTATGTTTGGGCTGTAGTGTCCGAGTCCACTCCCGATCAAATAGTTGGAATTTGCCAATACCATTTGACTACACAAACCTAGCAACCTACTTGTCAATGACATCAGGTCATAGTCACATGATAATGACAACAAATGTCCAAAGTTATTGTACATAAAATTTGGACAAATTATATACAAGTCACTTAATGTTTGTAAATAAATATAATGCATAAATAATTCTCAGCATATTTATTCTGAGAACAACGACCAGAAACCTGTTGGTATTGCAGCAGGGTTGAGAAAACCACTTTCATGAATCGCCGAGCATATGTCAATGTTTTTGTTGGTGCCACATGACTACCATCGACATTTGCTCTCTGAGTAGTGAATCTCGTTTACTTAAAAATGCTGCAATGTCTACAGATTTTTGGTCATCATTCTCACAAATATTTTGAGAAGTTTATGGGTTTTTTCCAGTTCTCTATACAAATTTTGTGACTTCCATTTATATGTTTGATTTGTTTTCCTACAGCAACAATAGAAATGGTGTATTCTTGATATTCTAGAGGTCACTGACATGTAGGTTCTAGAGTTGTAAATACTAAAAAGGGTATTGAGACAAAATTAGTATTTACAAATTTTCTTCTGAAATAAAATTATGTTTCTTTGACTGAAAAAGGCTGTGACGTGTTTCCTATTTCACGGATTTTAAAATTAGATTAGGCAGGGTTTTTACCAATGTTTTATAAACATTATTTACAAGTCAAATAATATTTCTGGCCACTTCAAAGTAATGGGCAAAACTGGCTAAATTATAGTCTGACTATACCATCCAAAAGTTTGTCTGGAAAGTCTGTTAAGCATATATGGTGCATGGGATGCCAGTATTAGTGCCATTCTGGTCAGTCAGGTTAGAAATTATTAATCAGTGATTCAGTTGACTTAGTTCTGTACACACTTTGTTCTCTGTACTTTTTATCACATTAAACATTTTCATTACTGAAATCAGTAGTGTACAAACAAATGGGGATATAAAGTAAGACCACAGATATAAAAAAAATCAATTTTCGCAATGTGATTTGTTTTTAAAACATATTTTATACCACTGGGAACAAAATTGAGGGTTGGCAATGAGGAAGAGGCATTCTGTTGACAGGAAACATATTTTTTAAATTATCTTTGCCAATTCAAGAACAACTCTTAACTCTACAGTGTATGCATGCGCACTTTGAAACTGTTTATCAGTTTATTTCAGTAACGATGTATTTTTGTCTTATCAGATTAAAGACATAATGAATGCTATGATCACAATTTCTTTGAAAATAAATCATATATCGATTTCACGCAGGTATATCTCGATAAAAGATTATTAAAGTTTGCTGGGCAGGCTAGTAAGCGGCTATCCCATGCCGACACCAAATGATATATGTGAATTTCAACTTTTAGATAGGGAATGGGCTGTGACCCTACACCCCAACATAAATGTCCGCATATAAAAAAAAATGGGGTGGCATGGATCAGAGGAAACTCAGACTAAGTTTTAATATTTCTAAAACATATTTAACATAGAAACAGGAGGTTATAATATTTACTGAAGTAAGATTTTCAAAGATGGTGAACTATATTACATCTACTGCTTGAATACATCGACTGGCCCAAGCAATATGGCGACCGCGCTGATCAAGAAAATCTCGTCAGATTCGAAATGCAAAAAATTGAGTGTTTGGAACCTTCTGAAGATAATCAGGTTGGAACATAACAAATTAATGAATGAAGTTACTAAGTTTTGAACATATTTTATATCCCTGGTGCCTTCTGCTTTTAAATTCGAAGGTATAAACAAATGAGATAGTGTGAGAATGTTATATAATGAAAAAATAAAGTGTATGCTTATTCAAGAACAGTTATCAACGCCTTCACACTTATCTTCAAATCATTAACGATAAATTTACATTTATATATAAATATTTATCGACACCTTTACACTTCTTGTGAAGATCTTCATATGTGCCTGGATGGTTGTCCTCTATGGTAGAGGTGATGGATGGGGTCGGACTATGGGTCTCGCCGGTGGGTGATGAACCTGGTGGGGATGCAGTTATTGGGGGTGCAACCACTTGAAGCCCAGGAGGAGAGGGCTTCTGTGGTGGAGCTGCTGCAAAAACGTTTCCCATTTTGCGTTTAAAGTCTCTAATATACAGAAAACAATAAATGACCCGGTACACAACCTTAGAACCTGCAGTTCGCCATGTGCATTTACTGCTGACATGCGCCAAAATTATTTCCGGAAGGAATAATATCATAGTAAAATAGAACATTTAGACATAGTTACGGAATAATGTAACAAGATTTATTCTGACGTCATCGCGATTTAAAACTGCAATTCAATCAGGTCACATACTACGAATGCAACATTTTTATTTTAAAAAATTCTTTTTCTTCCAAAGATACCTCTGTTTGGGTGTTTTCTGTTAATTGTTAAACACTTTTAGGGATTAAATTATCGTTTTGTTTTAAATTCACTTGAGCAACTGAATGTGCACCTACTAAAAATAACTACTATGCGAACATCACCAGTCAATGTACACGCCGAACTACACATTTTATTGAGTAGGCGTGCCAGTTTACTATAAATCTGATCTACCTCATCGATGCATTGAACATTTCGAATGTAACTCATATACCGGTACATCCATATTCATGGATTTTCGTCATCATAAACACCCCTAAACTGATCTATATTTTTATCAGCGATTTGTCAGCTGATAGTAAGCTAGTGATCTACTAAATGCTTTATTAGAACCATTTACTTTCTCTATATGTAGCATTCAGCTGCGAAAACCCATCTGACAAATGGAAAAATCGTGATGATGTTCATGTCGATGCTTGTAGAGCAGATGATTCTCTGTTGAGAAAAAGGAATATTCTGCATTCGTATATGTGAAAATTAAGATATACTACAATAGCAGCAGAAAAATACTTAAAAATAAAACATATTTACTTGAATAAGCTGGTCACATTAGACGACTTCAACTTTTGAAATCAGGCACTAAACTTTTGACATAATACCCAGGACCCAACTGCACGGTGAGAATTCTTTGAAATTTGAACTGCCTAGAGTCTGAAACAGACTGCCCAATGCATTTTACCTCATTTCAAAGAATTTACCAAGCTACTTTGAAGATGGTCGGGCTAACAATGTAAATGTAGGCATACTTCGTATATTCTTAATTAATTAAAGGCCAAAAGCTTCGTATTTGTTAAATGTTGCTGAAATTCTTTCCAATTGTTATGAATATCTATATTTTGTTCCTGACTTTTGGTTCATGATTGCAATGCACTTTCAATAGATATTTTTAGTATTCTATATACTTTTGTTGAAACGTTTGGGATAATTTCCCATCGAACGATTAAGTCGGGAGATTTGTGATGCGATCTATGCCACGCGGGGAAGAATTGTGAAATATGTCACATAGGAGGTATTGCGACATCGAGTCGTGGATGCTCTCTTCTATAAGGTGGAAGAACAGAGAACACTGGTCAAAAACGTCCATAATTCAAGCTAAGTTAGTCAGACAATTAATTCTGTTATATTTCTCATGTTCTTCTTTTGGTATATGTCTTCAAATCTATTTAATGTTTGGTATAGATTTATTTTGAGAGGAATCATTTATTTAAAATATTTATTAGAATTAGAATGTGCTCATATTACGGTCAGGACTAAAAACAACGTTTCGTTATAAGTGTGAATTCGATCAGCGCAGTTTTGCCATTGTGATACATCAAGACTGTTGGCACGTCAGCATATTCAGTGCTGTTGATACATCAGCACGTTTAAGATCTAGAGTTTATTCGGAAGACACTGCTGTTTTACGTACTTTACTTTGTTTGGACTTGTGATAGAACTTCTAGAATTATTTTGGATCCAGCTCAAAATATTATCATTCATTCATTTTCCTGTATACTACTACTACTACTACTACTACTACTACTACTAATACTACTACTGATGATGATGATGATGATGATGATGATGATGATGATGATGATGAACAAGACAATTCTATATCTTTGATCAATAAGTATTCCTTTTCCTTTGGAGGAATGGCCATGACATGGTTTTCATCAGTATATACATCGTACCGACTATAATGAAGTCACCTTGGGGACTTATTTACTTGTGGAAGAACTAATAGAATCAGCATCCATCTTCATTTTTCTAACCACGATATCATGCAATTATCACCCCCTGTTGATTGTCTCAAAGAAAAATGAATTCAGATTGTGAATGCGTGCGTCCCTTCTAAGCTGACCTGTTCCAATCTTGATGTAATATAGAAATACGAAGACTCGCAGGACGAAATGAGAAGGGCACATTAAAACCAAACACCCAAGGAAATACGAAGACTGGTAAATTAATATGCAAAGCCAAAGGGAAAACCTGGTGGTTTGTCGTCTTGCCTACTTGGAATATGGTCAGTTATTCGGACTTCAGCAATAAGAGACTATAATTCTTAATGATGAGTCATAAGTGTGATGGATCAGTGTTTTTAGAGACCAGCTTCGTACTGCTAAAAGACATCGCCGAGAAGCAGAGAGGCTTTGGTTTTCCATCAGACTCACTATTCATAAACAAATCTATGAAGCCGCATAGAAGAACGTCACAAACATAGTCCACTTTGCAAAATTATCCCACTACAGTACTACGATCACGGAGAATTCCAGCTGCAAAGAGCTATTCGAGATAACTAACAAACTATTGTCAAGGAACAAATGTACACCACTTCCAACTACCTTCTCTCCAGTAGACCTTCCGAATCTATTTGCAAATTTCGTCCGTGACAAAGTACAAACAATTAGAGCGTCGCTTGACAACACAGTTTCAATTGACTCGTCACCATACAGTTATGATACAGAATTTCAGCGACAAACATTAGGAGCATTTGAACCTGTCTCTACTGATTTAGAACGGACAATCGTCATGAAGAGAGCACCAAAGTCTTGTGAACTTGATCCATTTCAGACATCATTGCTTCTTGAGTGCTTAGACCCAATATTGCCTTCACTAAACTGATGTTATTAATCTCTCTCTCTCTCTCTCTCTCTCTCTCTCTCTCTCTCTCTCTCTCTCTCTCTCTCTCTCTCTCTCTCTCTCTCACACACATCGGGGGATCCCCATCATTTTTCAAAACTGCCATCGTAAAGCCTTTGCTGAAGAAACCAACACTTGACCATAGCGATTTCAAGAACTACCGTCCAGTTTCTAATCTCCCATTACTATAAAAAATCTTAGAAAAAGTTGTTCTAACACAGCTTATATCTCATTTAAATTCAAACAGCCTATTAAGCAATGTACAGTCTGCATATCGTCCTTGCCACAGTACTAAAACCACTCTTCTGACAGTATTTAATGACATTTTCTCTGCTTTGGATAGTGGAAAGATTACAGTCCTCACCCTCGTTGATTTGTCTGCAGCATTTGATACAACATACCATGATATAATACTTCACCGTCTCTAGCATGTATTTGGCATTCAGAATATAGCCTTACGGTGGTTCAAGTCCTACTTAGTCAACAGGACACAAGCTGTATCTGCTAATGGAATACATTCCAGCCCAGTTGAGCTATGTTGTGGTGTTCCACAGGGGTATGTTCTTGGACCTGTTCACTTTATTCTATACGCACAGCCGCTCTCCAGTGTCGTTGATCATCACCGACACCCAAATATACAAGTCTAGCCACCCAACTGAAGTTGATGCTACCATCCAGGGAGTAGAGAGGTGCATTTCTGATGTGAAAACATGGATGACATGTAACAAGCTGCAGATGAATGATGATAAAACTGAGGATATTCTGATCACAATACATATATTTATTTTCTCATTCACATCTTTTACCTCATACAATAAATATCAGCAACACCAGCATTAAATTCTCACAGTCAGTACGAAACCTGCATATCTTAAACTGAGACGCATCAGCTCCATTCGCAAATATCTTTCAGTTGATGCCACTAAAACACTTGTGTGTTCATTAGTACTGTCAAGACTGGACTATTGTAACTCAGTTATGTCTGGTTAGTCACAACATCTATTCCAGAAACTTCAAAAAATTAAAAACACAGCTGCACGGTTTCGTTTTGGACTCAGTGATCTCGTCTACGTTGTTAACTTTATCATCTATATTTTCAAATGGACAAAGCAGCTAATTTACTTCATTCACAAACAAACTGATTTAACCCAAACTTAAAACGTCTTCTACAGAAAAAGGTACACGATTTGTTTACAAATTAGTAACCAACACACTGTACTATCTTTAGACACACGTGTCGCGGACGAGCCTGCCAGATGATTTTAGTATCTGTGGCTGCCATATTTTTTGCGTCTTCGTTTAATTCTAGTGACCTCTTTCTGCAGTAGGAATAGGCGCCTACCCTTTGTGGAGTTTTCCTGTTAGTGTTGCCATTTGATATTAATTTTGTTCCTGATTTGACCATATAGTTCCTGAGTGCTGTAATGTATGGGCTCTATATGGGCGTTCATTAGACTGCTTTTAGCTGCTTGGTCCACATTTACATTCCCAGGTACGTTAATGTGGGATGGCACCCATAAAAAGTGAATGGTTTGTTGTGCATTTTCCGCTTGTTTGATGGTTACCATAGTGACCTAGATCAAGTTTTGTCCACTTTAGGTATTGCCAGTCTCAGTACTTTTAAGTACACTGAGTCTATTATGGCAAAATACTGGTTTTGACTTTGTGCTATAATCCAATTTAGGGCTCGGTTGATTACCCAAAGTTCCGCAGTATATACTTAGCAGTCATCAGGTAGTTTTGTTCTGTAGGTAGCCTGAGGTTTTGAGATTACTACTGTTGAGGAAGTTTTGTGTTATTCTTTAGATTTAGAGCCGTCAGTGTAGATTTGTACAAAACCCTCATAGCTTTTGTTGATGAGGTTTTGTATTTGCGTCAAAGCTACATACTGCTCGATATTGGGTGTTGCCAAGTTGTTTGAGGAGTTATTTGTTTGCCGAGGCGTAAACCTGGCAGCCATAGTCTAACTTAGCTCGGATTTGTAGATCATCAGCATAGTTTGCTGATCAGCTTCCCATGAAACGCCTTTACTGTTTTTAAGTATATTTAGTGGCATTTTTTAATAATTTGTTTTATGTGTGATTTCCAGTTTAGTGTATTATTCAGGAGCATCCCCAGCTAGTATGTCTCCTTTTTGGAATTGGATGGGTTGTTCTGGATATATAGCTTGGGGTATCAGGCTTGTTTGTTGGTTGAGGATAAAATCACGCCGACTGTTTTGGTGGGAGATTGTTTTGAAACCCTAGTAGTTTGGCCACATGCCGATGATGTCTAGCCCTCGCTGGATTTGTATGATGTTGTCTTGACTGTTAGGGTTCCCTGCTTTCCAGATACCACTGTCATCTGAAAATTGCGACAGATTAATCTGGTAATTGTTGAGATAGTTGTTTAGGTTGTTAACCATAAGGTTGAAGAGGGTTGGGCTTATTACCCTTCTTTTTGGTGGTAGTGGTGGGGCCATTAACCAGTGTATAGGCTTGGGATAGAGCATCCCCTACTCTGGTTTTGGAGGTTCTTCCCTTAAGGACGTTAGTTGTCCATCGGTGCATTCTCCCTGTTAAGCCAAATTGGTTGAGCTTAGAGATAAGACCACCAAGTCAAAGGCTTTTCATAGGTCTAGAACTATTGCTATTTGGTGTCTGTCTCTTTTCCTTTTGGCATTGAATGTTTGTTTGATGCTTGCTTCTAGACAAGTTAATTAATCGAGAGTGGAGCGTTTGTTCCTAAGTTCACTTTGAGTGTCCACCAGTAATTGATTTTGTTCAAGTTTTTTTTTAAAATCTCTTTTACACTATGACTGCATGTAGACCAAAATTCTATATTGCACATCAAAAGAAAACGAACATTAAACACACAACATAACAACACAAATGTCTTTTTGAAATAAAAGATTTTATGAACTTTAGGAGAAACATTCTATCTTTAACATTTTTTTTAATAAGGCCCAGAATAACAAGCTCACCACATTTGTATGCTACATTGACAATGGACATCTGAATCGATTGTAGCTGCAAATGATAACGATAAAAAAAGGATTTTGTATGGAGAAGTTAGAAATAAATGTAAAGTATAGAATCTTGAACTGTATATAGGTTAAAGTTAGGTTAAAGTTTCTTACACGATGAGTTTAACAACTGATATGTTAGGAATAGAGGAATAGCAACATTACGTAAAATGCTTGCACATGCGTTAGTGCGACTTTATTGGGAATAGTTGTAAATGCTTTCAAGAAAATGTTGCTGTACAGCAACGTTTTAATACACGATGAAATGTTGATCCATGAAATAAGAAATTGCGCGCGCGCGCGTGTGTGTGTTTGTGTGTGAGAGAGAGAGAGAGAGAGAGAGAGAGAGAGAGAGAGAGAGAGAGATTTAACGTAGCTTTAACAACATGTCAGTCATATCGCTACGATGTCTGCAGTTAGGCAGTTTATGGTAGAACAGTACCAATTGCGCAAGTCCAGGTGGGTGGAACTTAAAGTGTAGGGACCTTGCATTCAGAAAAAAACCACGACACTAACTATGATTGGTGGATTATGTAAGAGTTGTATTTTCTCTTAGGCTTTAAAAAAGTTTAGCCTCTTGGCAACATGTGAATTTATGCTAATTCCTATATAGATTATATTTTGTATTTTTTTATGATATGTTGAAAATGTGATACACATGACTGAATATAAGTATATTGTGACTAGATAACTCATACCCCTGTCTAGTTCTAAAAGAGTTATCTCTCTAATATGCAATGGAGTACCTGGTTCTGTCATTGTCAATTTGACAATCTAACATTGTTCTCTATGCCAGTGTGAGACATGCATGCTGAAATAGGACGGAAAGTATATTTATTTCACAAAACATTAGCATTGAGGTCTATGGAAAAAACAATTGGTACCGTGACACCTTTTAGTGATGTCTAGCGCTGAATCATCACACCGCCGAAAAGCAGCATGATGTCCCACCCAGTCACATTATCACGACACCAGGCTGACCAGTCCAAACACTAACCTCTTAATGCTGAGCGCCAAGCGAGGCAGCTGTTAGTACCATTTTTGTAAGTCATTGGTATGACTCGGCCAGGGATCGAACCCACGACCCTATTGCTTCCGCGGCGGACGCTCTAACCACCGGAGCGGTCCCTCCAAAGGAAACCTCCAAAGGTCCATGCAACATATTCAGTCCTTTCTAAGCTTCCTCTAAAGTGGAAAAGGTAATCAAGTCCTGATGAATCTTTACATATATGATAATTTTTTCTCAAATCTTTTCTTAGTTTTTGCCATAGCACCTGAGATAATGCATTTTGCAGAAACCCAGTTTTGTTAAACATCGTATTTGTTAGCCTACAAATCTTGATCTGAGATAGATATGTATACTACTACTGTTAACATCACCTGTAACACCAACATTAAAGCAAAACATTTTCTTTTTTGTGTGGAGAGGGACATTCCATTCATTTGCCTAAAATTGGTCTTCAGTTAATAGAGGTCATAACATTATTTAATTTCCCTTTGTTTTCAGGAGGCAACCCTGCTATCTGAGACCTACGAACCATATGCTATTCAGTGCCTGGAAACAAACAGATACAAAAATAGTCTAAGCAATATTGACAACATTTACGTATATACATGTGTGTGGATATTTATAAAGTTAATTTTGGATCAGAATTGTTAAGCTTCTTACCATATCATAGTTGGCAAAAAGCGACTGGAAAACACAGTCTGCATGATAAATGCATAGACATTATTGTTTTTATGATTATCAATTTTTGTTTATATAAAAAAAAAGTTTGATTCACCTAATGTTTTTTCTAAGATGCATAGAAACGCGGCCGAATAAGGCAGCCGGAAAACACATAATAACTCCCAGAATGCATCTTAAATTATATTAAGTGTCATACTACTGCATGATTCTGTAAACATACATTATTTCTATGACTATGACTATGATATTTTTATGTTTGAATCGCGTAACATTTTGTTCCTAAGCTGCAGAGAAACTTTGCCAAAAAATGCTGCTGGGAAACACCTTTAATTTTATAAAGTGTCGTATTCTCTGCATGATTCTTTAAACAGCCAATATTTCTATGATAATCAGTTTTCTAAATTTGACAAGTTAACAGACATCTTGTCACTAATATGTCCTGAAACACAGCTGAAAATAAAATAAAGAATCTCTCTCGGTTGACGGCATTTTGAATTCTGTCCATGCACCAAGAAAAGGACAAAACTCCCGATTTTGTTTTACATAATTATACCTACTTTTTCCCATTGCACGGAAGGTCAAAGCAGACCCAGGTTTGTGACGACGATGTTAGTATGAAAAATTACATTCAAATGCTAACGTATTTAGCTCCTATTTTGGAATCAAACATTGATCTAGCCAATTCTTTTAAAGGAAATTAATTAGTCAAAAGAAATTCTATCGTAAATAAATATCAGTGAATGTGTAGAAGAACAAGTACCTAATACACAAATACAATCCGTCCTTCAGTTTACATTATACACATGACACTTGCTTTTTCACCCATGATTGCTTGAACAGGTAAGATGGTTACGATTAAATATTTCATTTTTTGTACTTACCTGATGTAATTGTTTTTTTTCTTTGTTTTTCTTCTAAAGGTACTCAGTGTTCCATTACATAATAGATCTGAAGAAATCAGTCTTAACGAAAATTAATAATTAAAACTGCTAAGCTGACATGTACAAATATTTGTTACTGAAATTTTAAAAAGAAGTAGAAGAATAAAAAAATGTATTAAAGTTAAACTGAATGTTGAAAGTAGCATTTTATTTAATTCAGTTATAAAGTTTTAAAGTTAAACTGAATGTTGAAAGTAGCATTTTATTTAATTCAGTTATAAAGTTTTAAAGTTAAACTGAATGTTGAAAGTAGCATTTTATTTAATTCAGTTATAAAGTTTTAAAGTTAAACTGAATGTTGACAGTAGCATTTTATTTAATTCAGTTATAAATTTTTAAAGTTAAACTGAATGTTGAAAGTAGCATTTTATTTAATTCAGTTATAAAGTTTTACGCTTTATAGGCATAGTATTTAAAAAAAATCGGTGATGAATATAATGAAACTTATGTCATAACTGATCGTCTCCATTTTTAGACCCCACACATCTATATTTATTCAAACTTTACCTAACTAGTATTTCTTGAATTACTTCAGAGTGATATAGTATCATACGATATTACAATGCATTTGCCAATTTCCATTGCGTATCAGGTCGGTCACTGTCGTTCAAAATACACAATTCACTTAGATGATTAATAATTAAAAAAATAAAAAATAATGATCCATACTTTGAGATAATTGAACACGAAATAAAATTAACTAACTTTTGAAATTTCCATTGCTTATAATGATTTTTTTTGCGCAGCAGGCCGGTCACATTAAAGTGAAAAATTGTTGAGGAAAATTGCATTGTAAGTTAAAATAAATATTCATTTTTTGCTTTGATGTCAGTTTATCAGCAGAAAAAATATTTAGTTTTAATAGTGAGGAAACAGTATTCATAATCAATGAGTTGTTTTCCATTGTGTATTTTACTTCCATTGCGTTCCATTTTTCCATTGCGTATTTAGTCGTACCGGCAGTCAGTCTTGGCTGCTAGCGGATGTATTAATTCCCAGCTGTGTTTTTCCTTGCTAAATTGTACTAAAAATGTTCGTCAGGTCCATGCATAATTGTTGCAGAGTCTGCTTAAAGAGTTCCGCAAGGAGCAATGCATTTTCATATTTCATAAAAAGTAATGACAAACATCTTATTATGAACTTACTTACATAATTAATACATTACTACCATTTTGTGTGCCAAGACATAATTGGAATGCATTTTCGTTTGACACAAGTTTTCGGAAATGTTTGTTATTATAATTTTAAAGCCTTTTATTTTTCAGTCTGCACCTTCTGTTCCAAATATACGCCTTGCTAAATATCAGTATATAAATAAATAAATATAACCACAGTTGATACTTACAGCCCAGAACTTTATAATTTTTCTGAGAAAATCATGGATTTAATTTTATATGCAATTTACTATCGTAATTTTCATATAGGTCATGTATGAGTTCAACACCGATTCGTTCAATAATGAGTGTAATTTTTTATTGTACAAGTCACATGGATCATGTATACGCATTTACTCGTTTTAAATTAAATGTAAATTGTTTTTTTTCAAATTTAGCACAAATTTTCTTTTGCCAAAGCCTATTCAGTCCTGATTTTTGAATGATCTGCACCTTAACCACAGGAGTCTGATGTTTTATCAATACAGTACGGCAAAATGTTTGACAATATGAATTACCCTTATCAATAATATATATATAAACACAAGGAATGCATGTGTGACCAAAACCCTTCGCTCGATTCGACTTTTTCTCACGGGTCTTTTATTGCCTCAGAATCGCAAAAAAAACTACGCATATCATAACTTTGACTACATATTTCTGTTCCGGAAATTTAAATAAAATTATAAAATGGTACAATCTGAAATAAAAAAACAAGGTAAACATTTTATCTTGAGAAATTACTTTCATCATGTTATTCAGCATATTTACTGCATGGTAGAAACTGGGCTACTTCAGTCAGATATTGTTTTCTAGCGAAGGATTGTGACCGTACTGGTGAAAAAAATAAAGGTTAATTCGCCGATTGGATTCAGGACACGGTCATTTAAGAGTTATGCGTTGGAAAGTAACTGTCTTTTGAATGCATATGTGTAGTTTTTCAGTCTTCTTGCGATTCTGGAGCGATAAAAGACTCGTGACAAAAAGTCAAATCGAGCGAACTGTTGTGGTCACGCTTGCATTCCTTGTGTTTATATATATATATATATATATATATATATATATATATATATTATTGATAAGGGTAATTCATGTTGTCAGTCATTTCACTGTACTTTATTGATAAATTGTCAGACTCCTGTGCCTTAACTGACACCAGGAAACTTCCTGATGAAAAGTTATTATCGATTTCTACGGTCGTTTACAATCGTGGCCATATATTAACTTGGGTCAAAATAAGAGTGCATTGAGTGGAATCATCACACTTGGGGTTGTACGAATTTGTTTATTAATATGCGTAGCTTTCATTGTGACATCACAGTGCATGACATTCAATCCAGACTGCACTGGATTGCTCCTTTAGGTTAGTTTCGTCCGAAAATGTCTATATACTTTAAAATTGATTTTACTTTAAAAACTTCTCGGGGCAACTTAATAATGACTTTCCAAAGGAATATGGATGTATACAATTAGACCAAGGTATATTGTAAATTGAGGAGTATTCCATATGCTTGTTGATTTTGACTCTTTCATGTTGTCTCTGAAGCCACATTAGATACCTGAAATGTTATCATCTAGAATTTAATATTTATGATGTTGCATATTTTGAACCCACAACGGCCTTAAGCCCAAGAAAGTTTATGGAATGGTCCTGTACTTCTCAATCAGATATATTTAATGTAAACCCAAAAGAACAAATTATTTAATGTTAATAAATTTCCAGTCACTTTCAGTAGAATGTATATTTAACTGAAATTACTACAAGAACATTGCAGTACAAGAGTATACTTAGCCTATGTATGCATCATAATCATCAGCTTGACCATTTTAAATATATATATATATATATATATATATATATATATATATATATATATATATATATATATATATATATATATACAGTGTATCAGCATCCATCATGATGAGCCAAGATTGAATAAGATGTTATTCCATTTATGTAATCTTATTTAACAGCCTAAGAGCCTCCATTATTATTGTATACCTCTGTTATGAGAAACCAATTCCCTATTTAAATTAAAATAATCAGAGAATTATAAATGAAAGTTCTTCTGGGCTATGTACACTATTTACTTGTGTAGTTTAAATATGTATAGGTGTAAGTGCATTATGATTCTAGTTCACTCGTATTCACACTATAAAGATTCCAGTTTTAAAATCATCTCTTCATATGGACTCATTCTGCCTCACTCTTACAAGGCTAAACTATACTCACCAACAGAAATGTTCTTAAATCATTGGAAGTAACAACAGTGGCTAGATATGGGTAGAAATGAGAGATGTGGTTGGATCTAATGAAGTCTTAAACAGGAAGTGTATATTGTGCTCCTCTGAAATGGTATTTGCTATCATCCTTTGGCAGGAATGTAGACATGTTAATTTGGGATTTAAACTGAATTGAATACATATAGATATAAATATCTTGACTCTATATGTTGATAAAAAAAGTAGAATTTTGATACTGCTTCCTGATGTATGTATGTTTGATAGTTTCCTTTTTTGTAAATTTTATATTTTTTGTTGTTGACAGAAACTTCATTAGACAGGGACATTACAGATTAAAGTATATTGTGCACAATATCCAGAGGTTGGGCTGCAATCACTCCTTGCACTGTTTGTCAATTTTTTTTATAACAAAATCACCAAAACTACATTTATTTTGTGGGATTTAAGTTTTTTCAATATGCTATCTTTAACTCATAAAAGCCTGGAGGATTTTGTTGTGTTTGCTTGAGATGCAAGTAGGAAACACATTTTGGGGGGTGTCTCTGAATACATCCTAATACATTGACTTCCAAGAAATTTCTTGTTACCCTTATGCCTACTTGTGTTAGAAAATAGTGTTTCATTGGTTTTTTCGCTCGCATGTTTACATGATCACACAAAAAATGAAAACTTTTGTACAAATTACATTTGGTTTTGGAATTTATTAAGAATAATTTATTCATGTATGAAGAATGAAATAAACTATGGTACTTGTCCATATTATTTGGCCAGTGGCTCTTGCAATTAATTGTTAGACTGATGTAAGCCAGCTGAGTAAACACAGGCCATATTGGGCCTCTTGTTTACTTTAAATAACTCAAATTCTTAAGGATTGGAGAAGAAGTTTTTTTATTTTAATTCTTCTATAATGAAAGTTGAAATTTTGAAGTAAAAAAAAATTATTTCAAAAATGTTCCTTTTTGAGTTGTATTGATTAGTTTTTTTTTTTTTTTTTACTGCTTGCCATTAAATGGTCATAGCAATTAATTGGCAAGCAAGTTCAGCTTATTATTGTTGATTAAATAAATCCAATAACAATACAAAATATTCTATATTACAGGACTACTCAACACAAAAGCAGCCAGAAAACTTACTAATGAGGAAGCAAGGCATAAAAGAAATGAGATTTTCAATGAAGAGAGAGCTAGACAATTAGCCTTCATTACAAGAATTGAGAAAATACAAGTAGAACATAAAGGGCCACCAGAAGACTGTACACTAATAATGAACAAGGGTCTATCAACACCTTTCAATTGTGCCATGCGTAAGTATTACCACACTTACCATGAAATATTTGCCATAAAGTTTTGCACCTAATTTTAATGAAGCAATGTTAGCTTATTGGTTACAAAAAAAGTGTAATTTTGAATCCATCAGTTGATCAAACCATGTCAGCTACTATGTCAAACTATGTCAACTACTGTGTCAAACCATGTCAACTACTGAGGTGTGTCCTTTGATAAGGCACTTTAAATCAGTTTTCCTTAGTACTAAACAACATTCCATACATACTTGCTTCAAAGATGTATCCAACTGTAAACAACATAGACCCTGATTTGTCATTGCATAATGTGCCAGCAGATCATGGTCTGTGTTGTTTGTTCTGCTTATTACACCCAAACAAACTGCATAGACCCAAATGTGCCATCACCCAACCAAACACTTTTTTCAAACCTATTAAAATTGTATAAAGGTATTGAAATATTTCAAACCTGTTAAAATTATGTAAATGTGTTGTAATTTTTCAAACCTATTAAAATTGATTTAGGTGTTATAATATTTCAAATCTATTAAAATTGTAGTAAGGTGTTGTAATATTTCAAACCTATTAAAATTGTATTAAGGTGTTGTAATATTTCAAATCTATTAAAATTGTATTAAGGTGGTGTAATATTTCAAACCTGTTAAAATTGTATTAAGGTGTTGTAATATTTCAAAATTGTGAGCTGTAGTCCAACATCAGGAAAACAACAACTTAACTCTGCCAATGCCAACCAAATTGTTTATTTTTTAACCTGTTATGGTTGAATGAAAGAGCCATAATAGTTGAAGATTCTTATCGATAATAGCTTATGAAGACTGATTGTTGTGTTAAAGACATGTTAAGTCAGGAACAATATATTTTGTTAGAGTAGAACACACATAGAATACTGTGTTCCTTCTTTATAACACTGTTTGGGACTCTTTATAATACTGTTTATGAGAGCTCTTTTTAACACTGTTTATGGGAGCTCTTTATAACACTATTTGGGACCTCTTTATGACACTGTTTGTGTCTCTTTATAATACTGTATATGGGAGCTCTTTATAACACAATTTGGGACCTCTTTATAATTTTATTTATGGGAGCTTTTTTTAACACTGTTTATGGGAGCTCTTTATAACACTATTTGGGTCCACTTTATGACACTGTGTCTCTTTATAATACTGTTTATGGGAACTCTTTATAACACAGTTTGGAACCTCTTTATAACACTGTTTATGGAAACTCTTTTTAACACTGTTTATGGGAGCGCTATGTAACACTATTTAGGACTCTTTATCACACTGTTTATGCGAGCTCTTTTTAACACTATTTGGGACATGCGAGCTCTTTTTAACACTGTTTATGGGAGCTCTTTATAATACTATTTGGGACCTCTTTATAACACTGTTTATGAGAGCTCTTTATAACACTATTTGGAACCTCTTTATAACACTGTTTATGAGATCTCTTTATAACACTATTTAGGACTTTTTATAACACTGTTAATGGCAGCTCTTTATAACACTATTTGGGACTCTTTATAACAATCTTTATGGGAGCTCTTTATGACACTTTTATGAGAGCTCTTTATGACACTGTTTGGGACTCTTTATAACACTGTTTATGGGAGCTCTTTATAACATTATTTGGGGCCACTTTATAGCACTGTTTATGAGAACTCTTTATAACACTGTTTATGGGAGCTCTTTATAACACTATTTAGGACTGGGACTGCTTTATAACACTGTTTATGGGAGCTCTTTATAACACTATTTGGGACTCTTTATACCACTGTTAATGGGAGCTCTTTATAACACTATTTGGGACTCATTATAACACTGTTTATGGGAGCTCTTTATGACACTATTTGGACTCTTTATAACACTCTTAACTCATTCGGCCCCGATGCCGTGTTTACGCGTAATCCAGTTTCTGCATTCAACGGCCGATACCGTATTTTAACGTAGATTTTCGACTGCATTCAATGGCCGGTACCGCTTTTATACGGTCCGAATGTATGGTCGAGAGAAAGTCTCTGATTGGTTACAAATGGGGCTTTTCCTAGCATCAGACCCACATGTAGCCAATCAGAAATGAATTTACGTTCGTTTCGGCAAACTTTAAATGTTTGGAAACCAAGGATTACTATTTGGCATCCGTTTCAATCCACATGTTTTTTTTCTTAAAAAAATCGTAAAATGATGGCCGAAACACAAGTGGTTTTTGATGGCGGTGAGGGCGAGAATGAGGAGTTTCTCGGGTTTGATCTCGAAAATATTGAGTAATTAGAGGAGAGACATGTTCGACAGTTGGATAATTTGCGAGATTTCGAATGGGACATTGAAGATTCTTGAGATTGAATAGTCAGAAAAAGCGGATGCTGATAGCGAAAATGAAAGAGTTTCTGCCGATCTAGCAGATTGGAGTGATCATCTTCTGTCTATCCAAATCAATGATTTTAGTGGAATGAATCCTGGAACTACAACATACAATGACAAATTGACAAGGAAAAAAGAGAAATCTATTTTTTCACTTATAATTATTTCCGGAGAAACTTTACACGGACATCGCAAACGAAACCAATCCATATGCCTAAAAATGCATATTGGTATCACCAAACAAACGTAGTATCCAACCTGCAAAATGTGTTTATTGAACAAAATTCTATCTTAACCAGAGACTGGATGTGAACATTGCCAAGTAATGTATGTACAAATTGTTTCAAACCATATCACATATTAAATTTTCCTGGTTTATTTTAATGGCTGATGATGTGATATTCCTAACAATGTTGCACATAATTTTGTAAAAAAATGTATAAATAAATTGTGAAAGACTTGGAAAAATAGAAAGAAAAATACATCACTGTGTCGACAAATTAATTTGGATTATTTGGTGAAATTTTCATGGATTAATATTGGATACAAGAAGAGAAATTAAAGTAAATGTGAAGGCATGTGCATGATTTCTACAAAATTTTCCAAACAGGTAAAACACTCTGGGGCACAAGCAGCTAGACACAGCTTAGTGTGGCTGGGGCACAGTAACAGTGTTACTGATAAGTTTCTTGGGGCTGAAAGAGTTAATGGGAGCTCTTTATGACACTGTTTGGGACTCTTTATAACACTGTTAATGGGAGCTCATTGTAACACTATTTGGGACTCTTTGTAACATTGTTTATGAGAAGCTCTTTATGACACTGTTTGGGACTCTTTATAACAATCATAATGGGATCTCTTTATGACACTGTTTATGGGAGCTATTTATAACACTATTTGGGACCACTTTATAACAGTTTGTAGGAGCTCTTTATAACACTATTTGGGATTCTTAATAACACTGTTTATGAGAGCTCTTTATGACACTATTTGGAACTCTATTACACTGTTTATGGGAGCTCTTTATAATGCTATTTGGGACTCTTTATAACTGTTAATGGGAGCTGTTTATAACACTATTTGGGACTCTTTATAGCACTGTTTTTGAGAGCTCTTTATGACACTATTTTTGACTCTTTATAACACTTAATAGGAGCTCTGTTTTACACTGTTTGGGACTCTTTATAACACTGTTTATAGGAGCTCTTTATAACTCTGTTTATGGGAGCTCTTTACAGCACTATTTGGAATCGCTTTATAACACTGTTTATGGGAGCTCTTTATGACACTGTTTGGGACTCTTTATAACACTGTTTATGGGAGCTCTTTATGACACTGTTTGGGACTCTTTATAACACTGTTTATGGGAGCTCATTGTAGCATTATTTGTGGGAGATAATGACCCATGTTATAAGTGAGAGATCCTTATACCATGCTATGTTTTAACAACCATATATTTTATTCATTTGGAATCACATCATGATTGGGTTTCTGAATGATAAGTGAAAGTCCTGTGGTGATTAGGATTCCAATTAAATTAATAAAATTTGTTGAAAATATGTAATATTATATGGTTATGACAAATTACATTATTCCACTCACTTCATAATAAAATATTTATGATTAAATTGAATTGTAGCCATTATCTGAGATGAGTCGAGAAATTTAGCAGCTGATAATGATATTGAACTCACCTTTCTACCCAGTTATTGTTAAAGAAATATTGTAAATAGGAGACAGACCAAAATCTTAAAAAACAGTAAACGTTGTCTCATGACAGACCATTGGCCCATATATTTTTTTTTGTGAAATTTGATGTTTAATTATGCCATTCAAAATATTTTTGTGTAATATGAGCATTTCCAGATTGTAAGAAATGCTAAGATAGCTGATTATAATGTGATGAATTCCATTAAGATACCACTTGTTTGAAAGACTATATTGTGTTGGTAAAAAGACTATATTGTGTTGGTAAAAAGACTATATTGTGTTGGTAAAAAGACTATATTGTGTTGGTAAAAAGACTATATTGTGTTGGTAAAAAGACTATATTGTGTTGGTAAAAAGACTATATTGTGTTGGTAAAAAGACTATATTGTGTTGGTAAAAAGACTATATTGTGTTGGTAAAAAGACTATATTGTGTTGGTAAAAAGACTATATTGTGTTGGTAAAAAGACTATATTGTGTTGGTAAAAAGACTATATTGTGTTGGTAAAAAGACTATATTGTGTTGGTAAAAAGACTATATTGTGTTGGTAAAAAGACTATATTGTGTTGGTAAAAAGACTATATTGTGTTGGTAAAAAGACTATATTGTGTTGGTAAAAAGACTATATTGTGTTGGTAAAAAGACTATATTGTGTTGGTAAAAAGACTATATTGTGTTGGTAAAAAGACTATATTGTGTTGGTAAAAAGACTATATTGTGTTGGTAAAAAGATGCTTTCATGAGACAAATTATACTGTTTTTTAAGATTTTGTGGTAAAGAATGGCTTTAATTAAAAGCATTTTGCATTTATTCTGATGGAGCTATTTCACCCCTTGTTTTGAAATAGATTGCTTCGTTTACAAATTGTATGGTATTTTTGTTCAAACTTCAAAATAAAATAAAAATTGCACTTTCAAACAGAATTCCAATCATGTTAATCATTTTGAATATATTGTTCAGTTTTGTGACAAAAATTAATTCAGGGTGCATTTGGTTAAATGGCTTTATTTGTCTGAGCATTATTGGAAGGAGCAAGTACTATGATTTTAGATGTGAATGGAAATTCGAGAACTTGAACCATTATTATAGTTTATATTTATTAAACACAGTGTCATAAAACATTGGTAGTACTTACAGCATTAGCAGTGTGCTGACAGCATTGGAATATATGCTGGAAATTGAATTAATCAACATATTTTGAATTCATAACAAGTTTCTTTGTTTTTATAGTCGATTTCTTTGCATAAAAAAGGCTCAAAAAAAACTTTTTATAATACAGGCCCAGGCCTGGTGACTTAAAAAAAAAATCATAAGCCGGAGTGAAATTCAACAAGTTTGGACTCTTGATTTATCATATGCACAAAATGTCCCCTATTTTGATATTATTTGTCACACAACATTGTATTTACTTCAGCTCAAATATAAATTTAGTAGAGAGTTCATAAAGGTAATGCCAATGTTATTAGTGTTCATCACTATGTTTACATAATTGACAAGGTGTTCAAACTTCTCTACTGGATTCCCTGAGCCCAGTCATGGTCAGAACCAAGTTGATATATGTCAGTATGTTATTTGCAGTAAAAAATTCACTGACATTTTTGTTTCTGCTGGCATGTTTTACAAAATAAAACTCCAGAATCTCAGAAATTTTCTTTTCTTTGTCTTTGCTTCTTAAACAGCTTCGAAAATGAATCATTCTTGAATACTATTCTGACAAATGAAATGTTAATACTTTGCCTTTTATATATGCAGTAATATCTGACTTCAAAGAAACTTGTCAAAACTATGTATTGCTTAAATATTTTCAGGGTACCGTATTTTCCGGCCTATAGGTCGATGCGGAGTATAAGTCGAATTGACCAATTTTGTAAATTTTCCATCCTTCGTCCATATATAAGTCGATTCGGAGTATAAGACGAGGCCAGGTCAATAACTTGGCTTCGTATTTTATACTACCGGTATTAACTTCCGTTTGCATGAATACTGATGGTATCGTCGTATGATATTCCATATTACCGGCAATATCCATTGCAACAAGAGCTATGATCATTCCTTCCAGTTGAAAGTTTAAACCTATGGTAATTTATTTGAGAAACTTTGTCAAATACAATTATGGTACTTTATTCAGAGAACCATGCATTGGTACATACACGTGTCTAATTTATATATACATGTATAATCTATTGCATGAAAAGAGTATCAACACCGTGTACTCACCAGCGAATCTTGTAACATACATTGAATCCATAATACAAATATTTCCATCGAAAATATCCACACACGGATGTAAAATATTAAATAATTTTGTCACAGATCATTATTTGACTGAATTCAATGAAAAGAAAATTACAAAAATTACGTAACGGGTGTACGTAACGAATGATGAAATAGTACTTGTTCGTATATTAAATAATGGAAGTAAAAGTGTATTCTTATAATAACTACATGTATGTCTCAGGATCTTTGTCTCTGAATTCAGTCATTGTAAATTTCAGCACTTTTTCCCACCCAAGCTGCTAGTCAAAGTCCTTTGAACTTGCCGCCCAGCTAGCCCAGCTATTGCGTCATGTTCTTTTGATGTACTCTAATAAATACAGCAGGCAGAACTGGTTGTATTTTAACCTGTACTAAAGCAATGAAAACAATGCCCATGGCTAAATTCATTACATGTATTTAGATCTAGAGAAGGGAGTGGGCATCATTTATTGTTGTACTTAATCCCATTGATATTAAACACGAGTAGCGTAATTGATGCGGATTAATGATCAAGCAATGGGGTACCGGCAATATGGTAACTAGTATCGGTAGCTAAAGCCAATATCAAGGTCGAAACAATTGCGGCAACTGGCTTTGATTGTTGTTGGAAACCAAATACAAATTTATCAACAACCGGTATAATCAAAGAGAGACACCGAAACGTCAGCTGGTTAAGAATGAATATAGGTGAAGTGTTGACATTACAATTTGCTTTAAACTGAATTGCAAAACTAAAAATCATGGATCACTGATGATCTATTAGTACTGGTAGTCCATCTATATATCTGATTTTAGTGTAGTTTAAACCTACGGTAATTTATTTGAGAAACTTTGTCAAATGCAATTAGAAACACATGATTTGGGGGATTCAGTAGAATGCATGATCTACATTATTTTATAAATAATCATAGAACGCTCGAGTTACTATGGATTACATCCCTTTGTAGGATCAATTGGATCAATAAAAAAGTTATGCCGGTAATTGCTCACGTGTGTCCAACATTATACTGGAAAATCAAATATTAATGGATCAGTTATTTCATATCTTTTTTTTTTTAGGAACAAACAATATGCTTTGAATTAGTACAGTACACTATAGAGTATAGACCGTAAGTGTGCTATGCGGCCCGGTGAAGTTTTTACCGGTAATTGTTTTCTTTTATTTTATGTTTGAGAAATAAGAAAAAACACGCAGAATGCAAAATAAATAATGACAAAACTTACAAATATAAATGCAGTCATATTATTTTATGACAATTTATTGACATAGTAATTTAACATGAATTTGTACTTCTATGTGACCTGTTTTCGATTATGCCGATTATAGAGCAATATCAATAGCATACCGGATACTGTAATCCATATATAAGTCAATGCAATTTCAATGACAAAATCCATATATAAGTCGATTCGGAGTATAAGACGAAGACCGAATTTTCAATTCAAAAAGTCTCGACCTATAGGCCGGAAAATACGGTACATAATATCTTTGTTTATCTACACACATCAAACATTTCATTGATTTACCTGTTAGGTTGTTCCACATCATAAATGTACCTATGCAAATTAGCACAATGGGCTTATCCACTGCAGTCATCAAACACATTACACTAGCTATTGTCTGCCAATTAAGTAACATGTGAAATGGTGGTTTATATCCTGACCTTTTAATTACTGCAGTTTAAACTGCCCTAAAGATAGTTTTACATCAGCTCCAAAAATGACAGTTCCTGGTTTATATATGCTACATGTATCAGGAATATATTGATAGTGTTTATTTTTGTTCTCTTAAAATTACTGAAAATTGTTTTCTCAAAACACAACCATTTAAGGGGTTTTGGTAGTGCAAATTGTGTTTTTAACATGACATCATGTGTTTCAATTTCATTCAAATCATATCTCCACTTCACATAGGACAGTGGATATCTTGATTTTTTATATATCAGATTGTGCTGTGTTATGACAGGTGTATCAATATCTTAAAATACATTTCCACATTTCATCAGAATGATCAGAGCATTTCATCAGAATGATCAGAGGTTTCTCTGACAAATCTGATTAATTTTTTTACATGCACAATTGGCGCCTCTGTAGAATAGAGGATGAGCCTGATATGAAATTAAAGGGGACCTGTGCGTCGTGCTATCTGAATTTTGTTTAGCACTACATAAATAGCTTATATAGATCTCTGTTCTGATAATTTTTAGATACATTTTGTAACATAGAAAGTTTATTTTCTTCAGTAAACACTGTGCCTGCTTTTGTTTATTAATTCCAACTTGCTTTAGCATGATGAAAGAAAAGAACAGAAAAGTTAATAAATATACATGTTCCTACAACAATGTGTCAAGGTTTTGATACCCTTAGCTATGTATTTGGCAGTGTATGATTACATCATCAGTAACATTATCTGATTCAGATGCTTTGCTAATGTTGAAATTCCTTGCTATGGCATAGCACCATATTATACATTTCTTTAGCAAATATTCTCTTAACTGCAGTAGTCATGCTTTAAATAACATGTATTTCAGACATTGGGGAATTGCTTATGAACAGATCTGTGTTGGCATTGGTGAATGGTAAGCCATGGGACATGCATAGACCGCTGGTCGAGGACTGTGAGCTGCAATTCTTACACATGAAAGATGAGAATCCAATCCTATCAAATCAGGTAGTATGAATTCTTTTTTGTGTGGGTATCAGTTTCATTGGATTTCAATGGGGGTTACAATTCTATTGGATTTCATGGTTGTTTCACTTCTCTTGGAGTTTATTGGGATATCAGTTGTTTTAAATTTCATCAGGTATCAATTTTCTTGGATTTCATAGATGCTGTAGATAGTGAATTTAAATAGGCAATGCAAAATTATTCTAATTTTTAAACAAAGACCCTCTGTGGCCAAGTGTTTTGAGGTGCTAGCCTTCACTCACATCTCACTTTGACTAGACTTGCAAGCAAGTACATACTGTCCCTGTATCATTGAATCATAATTTTGGTGTGCATTATTTATTATACATACAAGGCCAGTTGACTGGAAATAATATTGTAATTTTTAATAATTTTACTTATTGAATTACAAAAACGAATGCACATTTTTATTCACAGTCTACTCACAGAAATGCATAAGAAGTTACATTTGGTAACATAGAAGAGGCACAAGTCTTTTAGCAATAATATTCATCAGATCACTGAGGACGAAGCCGAAGCAACAGAAATTCTGCAAGAAATCGCCGATGAAGCTGCCAGATTAGGGTTAAAGATCAACACCGCCAAAACAGTTGTAATGACATCGGACAACACCCCAGTGACCGTCTGCCTTAACGGAGTTTATCTTCAGCAGGTCGAGGAATTTAAATACCTGGGGTCCATAATCCGAAGCAAATCAATAGCGGCCTCCACCGACATCTCGCATCGCCTGGGACTGGCAATGTCTGCATTCGGGTCACTAGCTTGGTGCATATGGAGAAAAAAGGCCCTCTTGGTGGTGACCAAAGTGCGTCTATACCGCACTCTCATCCTCCCAATACTCCTATATGGAGCAGAGATGTGGGTCCTCCTAGACGCAGACCTCAAGAAGCTGGAGGTATTTCAAATGCGCTGCCTCAGACGAATACTGGGAGTAAACCTTCTGGACAGAATCCCAAACGTGGAAATCCGGGCCCGATGCTCTCACCAACTGACAGTGGAATCACTGATTAGACGTGCTAGGCTTCGCTGGTTTGGCCATGTCTGCCGAATGGAAGAGAGGCGTCTACCTAATCGAGCCCTGTGGCGCACCAGACCGGAAACCTGGAAGGTCTCAAGAAAAGTACCGAAGAAAACCTGGATCCAACAAGTGCAAAAAGACCTGGCGAATTATGGCATCACCTCGGCACATGCCAGAGAAAATGCCACGTGGGACCGAAAATGGTGGAAAGAAATAATTGATTTCATCTGTACGGGCAATTTTCGAGCAGCATCCACAGTCTCCTATCAACTGCGACCATGCTGATTGGATGGAAACTACGGGATCAAATTGAATTGAAATTGAAGGAATTGATATGATCATGGAGAGGTCCCAGCCAGTTTGAGAAGTGATTCCATATTGATATAACTTTATCAGAAGTGCAGCCATTCATTCATGCATCTACAATCTTAACACTTTGAGCTTTTCCCATCATTTTCATCAGTTCTGCATTTCTGCTTAATGAGACAGCCATGCTCTAGTCCTGTTGCATTTAGGCAATACTTGTATTAGATTCCAGTATGTTTTTCACTTCTTTGTAACAATCACAAATTGAGCTTGGGCTCACAGATTTTCCACAATTTGATGTTCTTTGTCTCACATAATCTTCACCATGTGCGCACAACTGGGCAATCCATGCTTTTTCATCAGAAACCTGTATTAGATTCCAATATTCACAGATTTTCCACAATTTGTTGTCCTTTTTCCCACATAATCTTCACCATGTGTGCACAACTGGGCAATCCACGCTTTTTCATCAGAAACCTGTATTGGATTCCAATATTCACAGATTTTCCACAATTTGTTGTCCTTTGTCCCACATATTCTTGACCATACTGGGCATGCTTTTTCATTGGAAAAAATCGAAAAATATACCTACAAAGTTTTCATTTCATAGTGGATGTATATCAGTGTCTCTGTTGGTGCTCGTAATGACCAGAGTCTCAAAGGTTGATACAAACTGTAAGATGGGAAGGAATAATTGTTTTAAAACAATCTGGCAATGAAAATGTTCATGGTGTGATGTGGTTGGCCAAGTGACAGTGTGAAGTGTGAGATGGTTCTGATTAAAGTCACTTATACAGGGAAAAAGATTTCATTTATTTGAAGTTGAAAGAATGACAAAGGAGACTAAATTGATGCAAATAAACAATGTTTCACTGAATAATGTTATGTTTGTTTGGAAAGAAAAGTAATTAAAATACTTAAGTATTTGTTGTAGTAAGTGCTGGTCAATAAGGACTGTCAAGGGTCACGCTTCCAGGCGAAGTGGGTGACAAAGTCGCCTAAAATATATAAACTTCTTCAGTTTTGAAAGTGAAAATGACTTTTCACTGTGATTTTTCTTGAGGTACATTGACCAACCATCTTTTTTTAGATGCCCCCTCACCTTAGCTAGGTTAGTAATAGCGTTGTAGTGAAACGTATTTATCAAGTCATCAGTAGCTAGCCTAGTTTTATTGTTAATTACATTGTCAAACAAACTCTTGCACATTCACAGGTATGTGTTTTGATAGCTGTTTGACCATTAACCAATTTGCGAGTCAGCAACTATGACTGCCTAATTTCTGAATGTTATCCTTAATGATAAAAACATAGAAACATGTGTTTAGAAACTTTAACAATTTAGTAATTTGTTTTAAGAACAGAATCGGTTATCAGGGTATTTTAACTTCCTCTTGTACACTATTTTGTCATAAATTTTTTTTGAAACTTGTAAGCAAAACTAGTAATGGGGAAATACATCACTGTGTGTAGAAGTACCAGATTGTCTGTTTTTGTAAATTATAGTGCAGATACATGTACATTCAGAAAAAAAATACAATTAATAGAAAGCAAAACCTAGGTATTATGTTTCTTGAGATTCAACTTTAAAATTATATTGGTCAAAAATGTATGGCACAATGCTATGTTGTAGAATTTGCGATAAGTGCTGTATGGTCAAAATTGTTTTCTAACTTGACTCTTATTTGTGAACATACGGGAAAAAATCAGCACATTTCCTTTTTAACCAATGTCTAAAATTAATAAAAGTATGTAGGCAAAGAAATAAACCATAAATTTGCAATCCTTTCAATGGACTTTTGAACAAGGCTATATAAAGTGAGTGGTAATATTGCAAAAATCCTTCTGTCTAAAAATAGATGCACTCACATTTCTGTGTTAATTCAGTTGGAATAAAGGATGTATTTTATATATCAACTCTAAAGGATCAATGTCTGTACTTTTATGCATTTTAGTGTGTTATGCATTAATAAATATGGCAATGTTTTATTTGCAAGAAAGAAATTCAGATGAAGAGTATGATCTGACAACACGTGTTTATTTGCTCAAATGTAAATAGTCCTTGGGTTGGTTCAAACACACAAAATTCTTTCAAAGTGTCATTATTGTGAACTTTTAGGAAGTATTTTTAAATGATTGTTTTAGGATAGTTGATTAAGCATTTTTACTAATTTGCAATTACAATAATGTTATCAAGTTACTTAGTTATTAAAAAATTACAATATAGTTTCTGTTATTCTCTTGGTGGCACAGCTGTCAAAGCAAATAAGATTACCATATCTCATTTTCAAACAGTATTAGTATTATGTATTATTATTATTTTCTGCTAAAATGTTGCATGTCTTCAAGATTTTGAGGGTGATGGACACTTTGGCCCCTGCCCTTGGGGTCCTGCATGCAACATTGGTGTAAAAACCAAAGATGTTGTGAGTGCTACATTAAATTTTCAAAAAGCATTCTTTTAGTCAAAGCAGACTATTATCTCATGAATCCATTAGATGGATATACATATGTAAATTATAATGGAGGGATAGACATGTGTAATGGAGGGATAGACATGTGTAATGAAGGGTTAGAGTTAGACATATGTAATGGAGGGATAAACATGTGTACTGGAAGGATAGACAGGTGTAATGGAGCAATAGTCATGTTTAATGGAGGGATAGACATGTGTAATGGAAGGATAGACATGTGTAATGGAGGGATAAACATGTTTAATGGAGGGATAGACATGTGTAATGGAGGGATAAACATGTGTAATGGAGTGATAGATGTGTAATGTTTAATCCACATTCTATCATAAGGAAATACAATGAATACAGTTTATTGGGTAAGTACCCTTTGTCATGATTTTGCTATAATTAGAATGTTTGCAAGCAGGTTAGTTTCTTCTTTTTTTCAGTCCTGTATTATTTCATAGATATATTGCTATTTATTGATCTTAACATTCAAGATTTGTATTAAATCCCCAAAAGCTTAATATCAATCAAAAATAAAAACCCATAAAATTAACACCAGAAAAAATAGATTCCCCACAACTAGTGCTCCATTTTTTTTAAATATCCAGAATAGAATCCAACACAATATAGTACCCCATGAAAATTAGTATCCCATAAAAAATTTATGGTAAGTAGTCAATAAATATCTTCCTATTGTTTGATGCAGTGAGTCAAGAATTGTGAAGTCCATTTTCTAGGTTCATCAATAAATTTATCTTTCTTCTTTCCAGGCATTTTGGCGGAGCTGTTCTTTTATCCTAGGCCATATTCTTGAAACGGCTTTCAAGAATGAACACTATGTTGAATTGTGCAGTTTTCCAGTTCCTAATGGTAAAATACTAAATCGTATAATCCTAGTTTAGTTTGCATTAAAAAATGTTGCTAGTTCATGTCAGTTTTACTTTCCAGTGGGTTAAAACCATTTTTTATGCAGCATGCTGTCTTTTAAGATCCTTTAAGTCAATTATCCAACATCCTCAGGGATCAGCACAAGTAGAAAAGATCAATCTTCAAAGGAGAACAAAGGGAGAGACCTCTGTTTTCAATCTGTGTCATCTCAGTGCTCATTAGGCAAGGACGAATTATGTAGTATCAGCATATTTGTACATGCCTTTATTGTAGTATTAGCATATTTGTACATGCCTTTATTGTAGTATCAGCATATTTGTACATGCCTTTTCTATAGTATGAGCATTATTTGTACATGCCTTTTCTATAGTATGAGCATTATTTGTACATGCCTTTTCTGTTGTATCAGCATAATATTTTTATATGCCCTTTCTGTAGTATCAGTTCAATTTTACCTGCCCTTTTCTGTAGTATCAGCATATTTTTTACATGCATTTTCTGTTGTATCAGCAGATTTTTACTTGCCCATTCTGTAGTAACAGCATATTTTTTACATCCATTTTCTGTTGTATCAGCAGATTTTTGTATGCCCTTTCCACATTGAATGGCTACAATTTTCATTTATTTGCTCTTCAAAATAAAAGATAAAATCATATAGAATAATGATATTACAAGCCATTCACTTGTGGTAGTAGATTCTAACATCTATCCTGCTGACAATTTTCAAGACAAGTCACCAAGTGGAGATTTGTATCCATTAAAGATAACAGAAGATGCCAATACTAATTCATACATTGCAGCTAAGGATGCATCTTGGATCATTTATATCTATACTATAGTAAATTTATGGGGGGGGGAGTTGAATAATAAAGTAAATTAAGTTGCTTCATGATCAGTAAGTAAAATTCATTAATTGCTGTAATTGATATAAAAAGAGTTAACTGCACTGCAGCCTTTCCATTACCTTGAGAATTTGATGTAATATTTATGCCTTGCATTGCAGCTGACAATATGAACACATAGTAGTCAGTGCAGCTCATAATAGAAATGACAGTGAGAATTTCTTTTCTTTTATGAGGTCCACAGCTCAGTGTAATATTACATTATGCTTTTTTTCTGACGTTATTGCATACATGCCAACCATTATGCTTTTTTTCACTAAATTACGTGTAACATGTAAACGTATATGGATTACACTTTTTAGGTAAATCCATCTTCCAGAAAAATCAATTATTTGTTTTCTCGTTTTTTATTAACATTCCATTAATTCCACAGACTGTATTTTAGAAAAGACGACTTTTACGTAGCTACAGTATAAGAATACGTTTGTCCGCGGACTTGCGTGCACTTTCCTAACAGTTTCATATTCTATTTATTGCAAACCTGGTTTACTTTCAAACTTTCGACCTTAAATTCTTTTTATAGCATCTGTATGGCTTAGTGAGGAGAGAGCAGACTGGTTTTCTAATTTCAATCTTTTCATGCAGATTCTTTTTTTGTAATTCATATTTACTTCAGAGCCAGTCAAAAGGTATAATTTGGCGCCAAAAAGTATATTTTATTTTAGTTGATGTATATATGAAAGCAAAATTATCTCCTTTCAAAAATTTCACAGGTGAATTAAAAAAGGTATATAAATAAAACGAAACAAAAATAGCAAGAGTTCTTTAAATATGAAGACACGAGTCTTCACATGCAGCATCATGTGACGTCTATTTTAGGCCGTGTGGAAAGAATTTGACATTAAAAGTCTTAAGATGGATTCTAGTCAATGTGTTTGTAAAGATAAAAGTGCTACATATGCAAACTTGAAACAGTAAAGGCTGTTAAAAGGCGACAGGGGCAAATACATCATTGTTAATTGAAATTTTTGCATGTGTTATGTAAATAACGCTTTTTCTGCCTGGATTCCGCTTTTTGGCCACATGGATTACGCTGTTTCGTCGTCAGGGGTTGGCATGTATGTGATTGACATAATCAGATTGGATAATATATTTCTCCAAATTCTTTCCACATGTAATAATGATTCAATGAGCTATAAAAAAATTTTTATGGTTGAGATTAATTCAGCATGAGCTAAAAAGTACTTTTTAAAAATACTGCGGTTTTTCTTTTGCTGCAACAAAAGCAAGCCAATATATGCAGTCACTACAATGTTGATATTTTAAAAAAACATAAGGTCACAGTATATTGATTTCCTCCCATTATACATGGTTTCATTTTCTGGCACTCCTGAACATCACTATAGTGAGGAATCATGGTTTAAAGTGATGTGTTTTTAACAGTAATAAGACAGATATAAAATTAATGTAGATGCTTATGCAGGGAAAGTGAATAGATGAATTTGACTGAATTGATTTCCCAAGAGCAATTAATTTTTTAATAAAGTGTTAAAGACCTGTATGTGTTGTTTGCAGACATATGCCTGTGCATGTATATGTTGTGTCATTTCTCCCTCATTACTTCTGATTAACAATTTTGCATATGATTTTTGACATTTGCTTGAATTTTAAAGTTTAACAATTTGTATCTTTCCTTGATGCAGATGTGGTTACTTTTAACAAATAACTTGGATATTTTGGAAATGCTTCATTTCTTAAAATGACTACGTTTAAGCATATCATATTTGTTTAATCTTCAGTAACAAGTGGAAGCTTTGTGTATGATGCAGATCTCAAACTACTGGACTGGTCACCAAGTGCTGTAAGTTGAGAGAGACTAGTTCAGGATAGTCTTTATTTGAATATATTTAGCTTGAAATAGTTGTAATTAAGATAAACCCCTGTTTGTTGGTAACCAAATCCAAAACTTTTCTAAAAAATATTATAAATTTTGTTTAAAAAAGTTCATATACTTAATCATTCCTCTCTTTAACAAATAAAGAGAATGTCTTTAGTTTAGGACTATATTTCTAAATACCATTGAAAATAACTGAAGAAAAAAATCAGTTTAGCATACAGCTTACATTAGCATGACATACTGTTTTTATTTGTTTTCTTTCGTTTTTCTTTTAAGCATTAGAAACATGAATTTTGGTATTTTTGGTGAAGGTGGGGTGGGAAAAGTAAGTGTAACTACAATGGGGCAATTTAAAATCTTGTGTTGTTTGTCAGAAATGTACAGAGAGTTTCAGTTCAAGATGCTTTGTAAAATCTTATAAAGAGGAGATATACCCATTGTCAGGGTATCAGCTGGTCATTTTAAAAAGCTACATTATGAAGAAAACTGATAAGGAAAAGATTTTCCAGTTGTACTGAAACAAACTACATGTATGGTACAGTTGTATAGCAAATGAAATTAATAAAACTATGGAATATGTTATATTTTTAATTATTGCACACCAATTTTGTATGGCTTCTCTGGTACACTTGGTTACTCATTGTGAAAGTGTCACATACATGACATTTTTGTATGAAGTTCACACCATAACAGTTCTGTTTCTGAATGTTTTGTCTATCCACAGTAGAGGAGCACAAATCATCATTTTACAAAATATTTATTTTAGTTTCATCTAGGGACATTGAATAAATGCATGTGCCAGCCAGGGTTATGTTTTCAAGAACGACAGATTTTTGACAAAACTGTTATTGTTTTTAAAATACATATATTTAATGAATAACTAGTAGAACAATATGCATTCCTTCAGAAATTCACATCCTGTCACATTAATACAATTGTTCCTACATAGAAATAAGACTCCTCATTGTAAGAAACATCCGAGGAACCAGATACTTTTATAACTTTACTTAAGTCAATTAAATTTATAAATGATACTCTAATAAATATATATATATATATATATATATATATATATATATATATATATATATATATATATATATATATATATATATATATATATATATATATATATATATATATTATAAATGATACTCTAATACACCATATAATTCATAATGTATACAGTTCATGAGCATGGCTTGGTGGAGGCATGGAACATTGTCAGCCCACTACAGTAATAGCTTACTGTAATTACTCTATCAGGGATTTAGTAGCTAAACTGTTTCCCCAGACACATTAATGTTAGTAATATAAAGCCCTACTACTTCCTGAATCCAGCCTTCCAAAACATGAAAAATTTACTTTCCTGTCTATAAACTGTAGCAGAAGTACAGT